>JAZGTJ010001279.1:44897-60591 GCA_036877575.1 Botia almorhae | reverse complement strand
TTCGGAGAACTCACACTAGTCAAACGAACCGCGCTTTGGTGGTCAAACGCACTCGGGCACGGTTCAAATTGCCTAGTGCGAGGACACCCTAAGGTTAGAGTAAGGGGCTAGAGATTTTATTGTGTCAATGAATGTCCTCACAAAAACAGCTGTATAAACATGTGTGTGTGTGTGTGTGTGTGTGATTGTGTAACGGTAACCCGGACATGTCTGTGTGTAATGGTTTATCATTTGGCAGAACAGAGTATGCCAAAACTCACAAGCAATCGCAATTGTCTTTGCATTTGCGTTTCTGATGCCTTGTAAACATTACGTTTTGACTTAATACGTGATGGAAATAAAAGATAAAATAAAAGGAAATAAGAGCAAATGGGTAATTGCTATTGTGAATTAAATATGACACGATCGTAACTTGTTAGACATGGGAAATGCAACTGCAAACAGACTTTGCATTTTCATTTAAAATTTGGCAAGCATTATACGTTAGCATAAATGAAAATGCAAACAATCTGCATTTGCTTTTTATCACAACTTACACCCACAAACAGGAAACATTTTTTAAAATTGTCTGCAAAAACGCTTCATGCTTGTCAGAAAACGTATGCAAATTTCAATATGTTTACTGAGCCCAATTCACAGCAGTAATTCAGGAATTTAACATTGATTTGGTCTTCCGAACTTTTACCATGGTGTCATTTGTGCTCAATTCATATGTGCAAGGGAGAGAAAGAGTGAGCGAGCGGGAGAGAAAGAGTGAGCGAGCGGGAGAGAAAGAGTAAGCGAGCGGAGCGAGCGGGAGAGAAAGAGTGAGCGAGCGGGAGAGAAAGAGTGAGCGAGCGGGAGAGAAAGAGGGAGCAAGTAAGCGAGAAAGAGAGGGAGAAAGCAAAGACAGTGCTTAGTTTGGGGACAGAGAGAGTGCACTGGGGAGGGAGGGGCTCTCTGCTCATTCTCTCCGCACATGCGCTATTATAAGCACAACAGTCACAGTCATCATATTAGCGCCGATACAAATATCAGATTGGAGCATCCCTAGTGTGTGTGTGTGTCTGTGTGTGTGCGCGCGCGCGTGTGAGACGGTGCATCACTAGCACGGGCGTGTGTGTGTGTGTACCTGTAAGGCAGGCAGGTATTTGGGCAGCTCTTTCTTTAGCTCGACAGGTGAGACTGGAGGGGATTCAGGAACGTAGTTGTCATCTGGTGTGGCTGAATGTAAATGAGATTGAGGTGTAACATCTTCACCCTCCTCTGCTGCTGCTGCCGCCTCATCCTCCTCCTCCTCCTCCTCCTCCTCCTCAATGCTCACCTCTGAATCATGATCAAACCGCGATTCTGGAACTGTTACAGCAAAACTCATGCATTGCACTTTGACATCAACATGAGATACTATACAATAATAAGTCAAATGTAAGCTTAAAATATCTTTAAAGTAAAGCACAGTTTCTGAAATACTTACTAGGAGGAATGTAATTTCCATTCTCTCTGTCCTCTTCCTCCTCTGATTGTTCTTCATCACTCAAATCAGCTAAAAAAATATACACTATATATACAAATATATATATACACATAATGTATCATCTTTACAACCACTGTTTTTATCCATCTATTTTTACGGGACACTGCATTAAAAGCGCAAGTCAACTCTTGAAGTGACTTGATGCTTTTTTTTTAAAACTGCTACAACAAAAAATACAAAGACACCAATATTCAGTAACATTTTTTTTTAAATCACAACCTCTGCAAAGTAACATGGGACATTTATTGTGTGCTGCAACACTGCAACTTCTTTCAACAGAATGCAGAAAGTCTAGCAAAGCACAGACTCCACATTAGTTTCCTGTATTTTTACCTGTCCTGCCTAATGACAAACATTTAAACACTATAATGCTTGATACTGTTTTTTTTCTTGTGTGTTTCCTTTGATCCAATAAAGATTTAATTCCATGAACCTCTCAAACTTTGACATGTTAGAAATTCAGGTCTTCTGAAATTTGAATAGTACCTGCCCTGTAGGGCTTTTTGGAGAAAATATAAATCACCAACTGGCAGCAGGAAGTGTGTCACTTACAAAAGACTTAGAACAGACTTTGGAATTAAATGCATGTGACATTTGACATCTCTGATTATATCATAGAATACTAATTGCAGCTTTTAAGATTTAAAAATGGCACTCTATTAAATCAGGATTTGGGTTCAAAAACAATTAATTGTTCAGTCCTAAAGCCCTGCATAAAAACCTTTTTACGCTCTACATTTCAAGAAAGTTGTGTGACAGTATATGCATGCATTTCCAAACTGTGCAAACTGGAAATGGACCATCACAAGGATCTTTAAAGTTTAGATTACATCATTTATGTCCAGAGGTTGCTAAAACCTGCTGGAGAAAAGATTGTTTAGTACCTACTACAGAGAAAAGGGAAATAATCCATAACAACTTTTGCTTGATCTGATCAAAACATATGATCTTCATCTAATTGAAATAAAGAATAGATCCCACCATTTTGTAAGTGTGTGTGTGTGTTCCTTGTATATATATGTGTGTCTATAGACTAACCACCACTCTGTTCAGATCCCTCAGAGTCTGTTGCTGATTCACCCTCTTCATCACCTTCACTCTGACTGCTGGAATCTTCACCATTCTCCTCACCATCATCATCCTCAGAGCCAGAGCCTGATCTCACACACAACACATGAGCAACACACCCACAAACTCTGTATGACTCACTTAGATGGGCAGGCAGGCAGACATACAGACAGAAGGGCAGGCAGACAGACAGACAGACATACAGATAGAAAGGCAGGCAGTGTGACGTACCCATTGAGGTTTCTGGTGTGCTGGTCTTCCTCTCACTGTCACTAACATCCTGAAGATCAGACAGAAGACCTTTATCCTCTTCCTTCCCCTCTCGTACTACAAAACAAACATCACAACTGCTATTAAACCCAATCAGAACAGCTGTAAGCTAATGTAATGTGCAGAACTGATTTTTCATCTAAAGACCCATAAGTGACCTCTCTCAACAGCAGTCTCTCATCAGTATTTTTCATGTATTAAAATGTTCAGTAAAATATATGTAGGTTAGTATTTCTGTGTTTTAGGACTGGGCTGCCCTTTAAAAAAAATTGTAACCTGACATGTTCCCTAAAATCGGCTCATTGTATTACATCCTATATAGAACTCTGAAATAAATTAGAGTTTTGTAACCTGCTCGTCGCTGTTCGGTACTCTCTGCCTTCTGCTCTCTCTGCTGCCAAACAGGACTGCGACTGCGATGTCGTGAACGGCTTTTATCTGCGTATTCTTCACCAGGAGCTGCTCTGTGATGAGTCATGGTCGCTGAACACAAACACAATCATTAAACACTTGTTTAAATCTCAGAATTCTTTCAACATCATAAACATGCGTGATCTCCAGAAACCGATCTCATGATTTTGGCATTGCTAGCACCATACATTTACAGCTACAGGAGCTTGCAGCCAAGAATCACAAAGGAACAGACCATCTGAATACGTAACATTTACAGGTGTCTGTAAATCTGAGCATAACTCTCAGAACTTAAATCTTTCTTTTGCTGATAAGTAACATTGAACTTACAATTTTTTTGTGCCTTGGGTTAAATCGGATACATGCAAAAAAACATCCTTAATTTTAAAAATGTAATGTCATAAACCTAACAAACGTTTTTGTTTCTTAGAAATACTCATAGCAGAGCTTGCAAAATCGCTAGCCCGACTGAACGGTGTATCAGTGACACTCGTCCTGTTCTCTCCTCACATGACAAGTGAAATCTCCTGCAGCAAGATTAAACGTGATAGAGTGCATGTGCAGTGGAGAGAAAATCGCTAATAGTTATGTGTGTGAAAATAAGAGGTGCATGGATTTACACAGGTATTTCAGTTCTGAGGTGGAGACGGATGCACAGATGGAGAAAGCTGATGATGGAGATGCTATGCCCTCAACGTCGAGTAGCATTTTCTTATCCGTGACTTCACTTGATATTTCAGATTCAGAATCTGACAGACTGAATTATATTCTATATTGTTTTTACAAGTTTGTAGAAATTTCAGTTCAGTTAGAACCAAATATTTGTATTGATGATTGTAATTTGATTATTTTATATGATTGGTGTTATTTGCGTTTTGAAAATTTATTGATTGATGTTTTGTCTCCTTTACACTATATTACATTAAAAATGATGTCTTCTTATTTGGGCTACTTCAATTTATTTTGGGCTACCAAAATATGAAGAGTGTCTGCTACCAGGGATTTTGAAATTTTGCGAGCCCTGCAAAGTCTGTAAACACAACAGTTCCCCAGACTGAGGCATGTTACTTTGTGAAGTTCTTGTTCTTTTTGCTGTGATTATGCACCAGAGGGTCTGAGGTCATGCTGTCAGAAGCTGATAGTCTTGTGCAGTGTCTGCTGTAAGCAGGAATATTAACTTTGCACTGACAGACCTTCCCTGCGGGAGTCTCTCTCTTTGCGGCGTTCCTCCGATCTTCTCTCTCTCTCCTTCAGTTCCCGTTGTTCCCTCTGCTCTTTATGCTGCTGTTCACGGAGTTTCCTCTCTCTCTCCCTCTGCCGCTCCAGCTGTTCCAAACGGTCCCTGTCGGATCAAACACTCAAAAATCAGGCCTGACTTCAGAAATAATAATGACATATACTGACTTCCTGCCTTCAAACGCTTAACTAGCATGCTACAGAAAGTTTTGCTACCTCTTCTTCCCTTTGGCAGTATTGATGTGCCATAATATTTCAATTTAGCGCTCTCATCTTATTGTTTACATGGATGTGAGGTATTAATAAATAAGCCTAAAACATTGTTTTATGTAACAAATGTATTATTTTACTTCAGAAGGCATTTCTTAACCAGTATATTACTTAATATAACTCTGTGTTAGGCTGAAAGAAAGCCACATACACCTAGGATGGCATGGCGGTGAGTAAATTAAAAGAATTTTCATTTTTAGATAAACCATTCCCTTAACATATATTTCAGTGTATTTCAGTTATAACCAAATATAAGGAAGCTGTAAGGATATTTAGAATTGTCATGTCACCTGTGTGGAAAGCATTAAAGCTGTCATTATGATGGCAACCTTAAAAAACGCTTTCGCTTTTTTGTCTAATTAACTGCTGTTGGATGTACTTTTGCCGACTTTTGAACAGACGAATTAGCAAAAGCCCATCCACAATTCAAGGGTCAATCACAGCGCTCATATTAGTGAATGACTGAAATCACATTGGATACGAGGCGTAAGTGTAAACAGGTGGGACAAAAAAAAAGGAATACGGACATAAGATCGGATCTGAGCATTAAAACTTTGTGTAAACACAGCCTGTGTGCATAGCAGGTGCGCATAACGGCTTCATAAACCAAATGCCTTAAACATACTAAATGGTGTTTTTTGTTTAATTAAATAACAGCAAAATATTTTTCAGGATTAGGTTTAGGGGTGAGGTTAGGGGATTGGGACAGAAAATTAGATTAACTCCATATAAAAATGTATATGTCTATGGGCATATGGAGTCTTTGCAAACCTTGTGTGTGTGTGTGCGATGTACCTCTCTCTGCGGGAGTGGGCTCTGGCCTGATCTCTCCTCTTCTGACGTTCATAATCTCTTTGAGCTTTGCTGTCTTCCTGCCACTGTCTTTTCCTTCTTTCATTTTCTCTCTCTTTTTCTTTGTCTTTTGTGCGCATGTGTTTTCCTGCTGGAAAGACAATTGCATTGTTTTAAACATGAGATAAATGCGGAAAAATAAAACTCAACAGTAACACTAAGGACTGTCTATTTGACAGGAAGTTGTCTCCAGGCGCTCACACAGTGAGGCATGCACTGAACTAATGCATCTGTGTGCTTAAACCTTTAAATGCACTTCTCAGGCCAAACACTCATTTTGGCAATGACTCGTGTGCTTCAAACACAGACAGTTGTCTTTATCGAATGCAAACAGATGGGACTGAAAACTGTCTATTATGTTTTGTTTTAAGTCACATATAATTGTTTTCTTTTGAATTGTTAGCAGTAGTTGCGTTTACATAGAGCATTTTATTTTGATTGTAATCGATTTAAACCTTTAAATAAAATTAAAATTCAACATGTAAACACCTCAATTGAAACTCAATCAGTTTAGGTGGTGTGGGATAAACTTTTTTTTTAAACCGTTCAAACTAAAAATTGCACCATGTTAACGGGTTACACCAATTACTTTGTTTACGCCCTTCTGCACATGCCTAGTCTTGACGTAATTTAAGGAGGCTGTAGTAATACAAAGGAGAGGTTTGCCATCCTGTGGGAAACAATGAAATTGTGTGAGATTTCTTTTCTAAATTGAAGACGGTAGCTGTCGGGAACTATTTTTATTTTAAAACAGTTTCTCTGACAAGCTAGACTGCTCGCTAACTATGAGCAAGCTGACAAGATATGTACTTTACATCCCAGCTAGAGTGTCTTGTGAGCATTCTAGTTGGATTTTGGAAGAGACACTCTGGTATTGAAACACAACATAAAGATTATATAGTTAACTAAAACTAAAATGAAATGTCTAAAAAATACCTAAAAATCAAAATTAAAAAACAAAAATTTTCTAAAATAACAAAACTAAAACAGATATGATCTTTTTATTAGTTTTCATCTTTAATGCTTGGATCTCAAATAAACAATAAATAAAATATATAATATATATATTTTATATATATATAAAAACATAATATACAAAGTTGTTCCCAGCCAAACCATAACAGAAATAGAAACTATAGTATATGAATGGACTAAAATTAAAACAAGCAATAGTAGGCCTACATAGACATGCTGTTGCCTAATTTACAGCAACTCTTTCCATAAGCTGTCATTATTTCAATAGGAATGACAAAAATGTTTGCATGTAAATGCGGCTATTAATATTAATAAGTACTAAATATTGATGGGTATAAAATCTGATGTAAAGAATTATGAACCTTTACTAGTAAGTAATAGTATCGGCTACATTTTGGCAACACGGAAATCCCAAACAGAATAATACTGCCCTTAACTGCCTTCTGGCAAATATGTCAAATATGTGTAAACATACAGTATATTCAGAAAGTATTCAAACCTCCATTTTATTGTGTTGCAGCCTGATACTACAATCATTTATATTCATTTTTTCTCAATTTACACTCCATAATGTAAAGTACTCCATAATGACAAAGTGAATACAAAATTTTAGAAATGTCTACAAATTTATTAAATCCCCGAAATAAGCAAATAAATACATAAATGGAAGTATTCAGACCTTTTACTCAGTACTTAGCTGAAGCACCTTTGGCAGCCTCGAGTCTTTTGGGTATGACACAACAAGCTTTGCACACCTGGAGTGGTGGATTTTATGCAATTCTTTTCAAACCCTATTAATCTCGGTCAGGTTTGAAAAAGTGAAGTGGGTCTGAATCCTTTCTGAATGCACTGTACATCATTATTTCTAGTTGTTTCAGATTCAAATATCACCATTAATATTTACCCCCTTCTGCAGAATGACTTCTGTGCCTTCTCTTATCTTTCCGTTTCTCTTCTTTCCTGTAGTATGATTTGTCCTTTCTTGCCATTTGCTGTGGAGGTTTGATGGCCAAAGATTCATCTTCTTCACCTCTGCACAAACACATTCATTATCAGCTTAACGCAGCAGCAAAGCCACTGCAAATATCTACTGCCATACGAAATTGCTGCTGCAATAAATCTTAACTGGTAAAACCATTTGAACAATTGACAATAAGTATAGCTGAGCAAGAATTAATTCCTGCATGTAAACACAGTTCATGTAAATGTTTTGTTGTCTGTTAATAAAGCATTATCCATTAAAGCGTTATATAGTTATGTTACTGGACACTCAAATGCAGTGATAGTCTGCAGACCTGTCTTCTGTCGAGTCTTCCATTGTATACGGTGAATTACGTATTGTTATTTCCATCCTGTGGTCTCGTAGTTCTCCTTCCTCCGGGGTGTCCCGTTTAGATTCCCGATCATCCGTCTATCCATAGACGATGCAAAGACATTAGAATTGTTTTATGTCCACAGCTTTACATAAAATCATGTCTTGACTGCAAACTTAAACCAGACTTAATTGACTGCAGGAATATTGTGAGCTGCTTTATTTCTGCTTGTTGCTCATACACTCATTGGTCAGATCAAAGCTGACCAATGAGACTGGTTATCTTACGTTCTTTAGCCGTTTAGGATCACTCTTCTCTTCCAGTTCTCGTCTGCGTTTCTTCTCTTGTAAGATCTCGTCTAACGTTTTTACTTTCCAGGTTTCCTTTTCGTCCCCCATCAGCTCCGAATCACCTCCCTCTAAAATGTAAACATATTTTTTGCTGTGGCATTATTTTACAGCTGTATGTCAACATGCACCGCTTCTGCTGAGTTGACCAGGACATCATAATATTTCCCTATTTTTTCCACTCTCTCTTTTAATTATGCTGCGTTAAGGTATTTTATGATATTATTGCAAATTTATTAGGTATATTGTACGCCTGTTTAATTAAACTTTATATTCTTCCTAAGGGCCACCTCCCTTGTAAGCTGAAAAGGCATATCTTGTTTAATATAATAAATGTCATCTGACATTTTAACTGATTAAATGTTGCATAGTAGTTGCATTAAGTAGGCTGTGTGGACACATTACCTTTTCATAAAACAATAAATCCTCACATACAATGACAAGTATTTCTGCTGTGCATACATTTTAGCAAATGGTTCAAATGTGATTTTATCATCATCAGTTTAATCATTGTTATACTCCTATATTGATTACAACCTTATTACCACTAATATTGTAAAATATTGTAGTATTGTAAACTGTATATTAATACCTTGTATTCTAATGGCATTTATTCTATGTGCTCTTTTATTTAATAATTTTACTGTTTTCTGTTTTTCTCTTAATATGTGAAGCTGCTGTAAACAATCTAACACAGTAAAAAAGTGATATTTATTTTAACTGAACCAAACGGAAATTGAATTGCATTGTGCAAGGATGCTCTTATTTTTTTGTTATAATTTTTTGTATTTTTGTTTTTTAGTTGAATCCAGTGTTAAAACTGTCCAGTGTTAGTTATTGATTTTAAAGCAAAATGAATCACTGATGAAATACAAAGGGACAACTGATTTGTATTTTCTTTTTTTTGTACTTTTTGGTATGTTTGTTTTTAACATAGTTTGTGTTTTTTTGAGTCTAAAATAAAGTTTGAATAAATGAATTGTATGTCAATATAATCACTCAGTATCATAGTATATAGCACCCTCCATACATTTTTGACAGCAAAGAAAGTCCAAAAATGTGACTTTCGCTACATTTGCCTCATATTCATCTTTTAATCAGGGTTTCTTGACTCCACAGCAAACTGAGCATTGGTTATGATTATTTATAGTCACATTACAAAATAACAAAACAATAGCATAAAGTATCATTTTACCAACATTACAACACTGTAGCATAGCACAAATAAAGCAGCTGGTGAAAGAGCAGTTACTACAAAAATAAACATAACTCATGCAGCACTGTAAGCTCAGTATGTGTTGCATTTTAAGGGGCTTTAATGCTCTCGTGAACGTTAAAATGACGCTAACTAAAGCAGACGCACGCACGCGCGCGCGTATATCAGTGTAAGTTGTGTAGACACCTCGTAGTACACATACATAACAGACAGCTCGTGTTCAGTGCTTTATTAGCGCCCATATAACGTGTTATTAATATTATTGATGATGTTACAAGTTCTTTACTCACCTGCACTCGATTCGGCACATTCACACAACACCGGAAATACAGTTTCTCTCCTCACGTTTCCGTCAAATTACTTCCGGTTTAAAAGCTTTAACGTCGGATGCGATAATATGCTATTAATATGGGCAAAAGATAGCAAATTCAACTAATCTACAATTGAAGAAAGGATAACAGTCAGAAGTTGAATTGGCAGGCGTTGAAGTGATTGAAGTTTAATTGGCGGGCGTTCAGAGTTTTATGACAGTCGATTACAATTTACGTTGCACAGTTTCTTGCCTTCAAAGTTTTTAATAATTAATAAACAGCTTCATTCACCACAACATTGATATTAGTCTCTAAAAATGCGACTGTAATTTACTTGTTTAAGTATGAAGTCATAATTGTTAAATAATACCAAATAAATGGATTACGATCAACAAATTAAAAGTAAAATCACAAATATACAGAATGTCATCCACAAATACATGTTAGAATTTGCACAAAAATAAATCAAATTAACAAATAAATAAAATGAGGTTTGCAAAAGTCAAAAATACAACTCTGTCTTGCATTTATTTGTGGATAGCTTTCTGTGCATTTCTGGATTTAAAACATTTCCAACTTCAATGCGTGCACACAAATCCACAAATAGGTGGACTGACCCACCCCACCGGCTGCTTAAGCCAATCAGACCAATCATGGCACGTTTGCTTGCACAACAAGGGCGGGCACAGTGTCCTATTGCACCGAACTAGTCTTAAACTTTTCAAAATGGCCAATCAGGCGGTATCGCGCGCTGCGATCCACGAATGCAAGCAGAAGTGGGTGTTGTGTTTTTGACATTTGCAAATCTCATTTTATTTATTTGTGAATTTGATTCATTTTGTGCAAATTCTAACGTATTTCTCAATCTCATTCTGTTTATTGTGAAACTCTACATTTATTTGTTGATCGTAATCTTTTTTGCTATTATTCAACAATTCTGACCCCATACCGCAGTCATAATAGTCATTACAATTCAAATCTTATTTCAATTCGAAAGCCACATAAAGAAAATGTCATAAGAAATATTACATGTTTACTGGTATTGGTGATGCAAATGAGTCCTACCTGTCGCTATCTGCCTTCTCTTATAAAATAGCATAAATAAATAAATAAAATAGATTCTATACGTGGTACCCTATTTCCTCACAAAAGTAGCTTGGTTGACATCAATTCAAAAATAATGGCCTCTGGTCTCCTTCTGACCTTCTGAGGACACAGTGGGTCCTACTGGTCTTACAACCATGTAATCAGAGATTCTTTTAATACTGTGTAATAATTCAAGGTAAGGACAAGATATAACAAGAAAACTAAAAGGGAAAAAATAGCTGCAAACGGCAATTATCAGGGTCCAGGTAGGTTTGGGAAAATGGGAAACAACTGCAGCCTTATTGTTATTAGAAATGTATCTGAAGTAAATACAAATTACCTAACTTATTATTAAATCAATAAAACATTGTTAGTGTATCATGGTTCCATAAATTAATTTCTATGAATTGAAACACTGAGGACGGTGTTGTTAAACCAGTTACTGTCTAGTCTACCCTCTAGTGGACAAAATAAGGAACCACAGCCTGATTGTTGGTTAATTGTTGGTTACCCCCTTTGATCAAAAATGGCTGAAATTAGCATGTAATTTTTCCACATAGGAAAAGTTTTGTGAACCTGAACATTTTTGTACACAAAAAATAGACATTTTATTCATGATGAAGAGCTGTGGTATTGTATGAGGAAGTAAGGAATAGCAGAGAAGTTTGTCAGGGTGGTGCAGGATAAGAGTTCAAAGTGGAGGTGGGACTGCATCAGGGATCAGCTCTGAGCCCCTTCTTGTTTGCTGTGGTGATGGATCGTTTGACAGACGAGGTCAGACAGGAATCTCCTTGGTAGGGGCGCCGCTCGCAATTTTGGGCCCTATGCCAAAATATGAGGTTGGGCCCCCCTAGTAGTGTTATTAATAATAAAGCAGATCTCTGGGGGCCCCTAAAGGGCGTGGGCCCTTAGAATTGTCCTAACTTACCCCCCCGCCGGCGCCCCTGCTCCTTGGGCAATGATGTTTGCAGATGACATTGTGATAAGGAACAAAGACCCATTGTGAAATTGTTAGTTTTCTTCTTCTTCCGCTCTTGAAGTCTATGGCAGCCCATAGAACCATACATGGGAAAGTTATTAAATTTGGCACACTAATAGAGGACAGTATAAAGATTAACCACACCAATTATGGAGTCCCTAAATCAAAACCAACCGTCCAAACATTCAATACATTTGACGAGTCAATTAATAGCTGATGTTCCATGGTCGGTCATTGTGGGCATCACCCATTTTCAATTTTGTTGTAAAATGTAGTATTTATCAAACGCAATTGCGTATCATTACGAAACTTTATACGATTCATCATTACCATATTGTCAGGTGACCTGTCAGGCTTGCTTAGGGGACAGTGAATATTCAATATGATCTGAATGTGCTGACACTATTGGTTGAGAACTGAACTGAGCTACAGTTCTCTGTAGAACTGTTGCATGTATCAAATAGTAATTTAACAATTGATGATTTTTACAATGGAACTGTATCAACACTAAACTGACTTCAGCTTAACAATGACACCATTTTCTTTTAGAGCTGCTTGACAGCCGAAATGAACTCTGCATCTCTATCACTCGATCATAGAGACTTCTCACCTCCTTGTCATTGCTCATTTCACCCCCTCACCACAAATAGTTTTATGCAAAATGTTATGTATTTTATGCAAAAGTCATTAACTTTAACTACCATGAAGATAATGGAGAATGTGCCATGGTTTAATAGAAAATTGCTGTCATCTGCTGAAGAACAAACACTTTTAAAATAAATGAAATGTCACATACAGCCGCGACATGGCAGCAGAGCATTACTTTAAATATGTATACGTCTTGTAACAAGTGTTTAAATGACATTTCGTTAGACATTATAAAATCCCTTTTATAATGTGTGTGCGAGCATGACTATTCCAAATTGTAGATGTGTTTTAGTGTTGCTATACAGTTTTGCTGCTTAAATGAGGTTAAAAAAACCTCTCTAAATAATGCTTACTGCTGTATGTAACGGATTTCCAGACTCACAGACAGGAGTTGGTTTAGCCGACAGGCGTATTAATTGTAACAAGGTGAGTATGATAAACCGATATGAGATAGTCCAGATATATGGTAAACAGGAATAACGATGATGATACTGACGTTGGATATCCAGGAGCTGACGATGACAATGGAGGCAGGAGATGGAGGTAAGACGCGTGCGCAAGGAACCCAGCATGGAGTAGAGTCTGTATCCATAGGTGAGATCAGACAGTGAGTGTGTGGAGTGAGTGTGCTTATGGAGAAGTCCTTGATTGGGTGCAGGTGCAGGTGATCAGTAGTCAGGTGATAGTGAGCGTGGCAGCTGGGTGGAGGCTGGTGCTTCTGGTGCTATTTTCCACATATTGTTTAATACCCTCACTACCCTTTAATACCCAAGTCCGGAGTAAGCATTAACCAATTTCGTAATTTGCTGTTTTCCTAATTAATTGCTAATACTTTGCCTTCGTTATGTTGTCACTACCCAACTGCTGACGGGGCTTACCCATCCAGCACGGCGAACTTTTCGAGCTCCTCTCGGATGCTGCGAGAGCCCTTCCGGTCCAACTCCGTCCATTATGCACATTTCTATGTTTTTCAATTCCGTTTGAAATTTTCCTCATACTGTTTAATACCCTTCAAGTCCGGAGTAAGAATCAACCAATTTTGCAATTTGCTGATTTCTTAATTGCTAATACTTGCCTTCGTTGTGTTGTCACTACCCAACCATTGCTGGGGCTTACCCGTCCGGCGCCGCGAGCTAATCGAGCTCCCGTTGTACACTCTTTTGGTCCAGCATTGTTATATTCAAACGCCTTCGCGCCGCTTTTATTTACTTTACATTTTTGGGGGGATTTTCTTCCCGCAGCTGTCCAGTAAGTATTCTGCTTTTTTGGGGGAGTACTCTGGGTTCGGGCCAAATTCTGAGCTCGGAGCCCTTCCCCCGGACAGCACGCCAAATACGCATCAGTGATAATTTGCGATTGCATGTTAATGCGAACTCTTGAAATGAAGTTTTATTAACTAAATTTGGGAGGAGCATGGTCATGTAATTCAACCAATCATCACGCAACAACGCATATATATATAGCCGTCCCTTACCTCCGTCACATGACAGTCTCGCAGCATCCCTCCGCCACCCCATCACCTCACTCTTGGCTGGAATTTACCTCAGTCAAGGACGGGGGGAGGACTCTGGGTTTGGGCCAAATTCCGAGCTCGGAGCCTTTGCCCCGGACAGCACGCCAAATAGGCATCAGTGATAATTCGCGATTGCAAGTTAGTGCGAACTCGTGAAAAATCATTAGTCTTGTATGAGCAAAACATTAGATGATTTTATGTTTATTCTTTTGATATACCCCTCCATAACATTTATACCATGAAGATTACATATAGGTATTATGGTGATTTTACATATTATGAGCACACAATTGAATAGACAATAGTCAACGACTGCTGAGTGCTTAGGATCAAGACTCAACACCAGATAGCGCTTCAGGCCCCACGCTGTACGCGTCAGAAGTCCCAAAGGGGGAATATATGGTATATTTTCTGATCTGCATGATATGTATGGTATATTTTCACACATCCTTGGTATATTTCAATACGGTCACTGAGCACTATAATTTCGATCAGTTTTAATCCTTTGCACATGTGCATGTTTTATAATTACCCTACATGGAAATCTTTTAGTACTTTGAATTAATTTTATTACTTTTATGATTATTTAAAAAAAAAGATCCTGCCTGGTGATCCTGGTGTTCCCCACAGTTAGAGTGGAAATTAAGTAAACAAAAAATTAAGTCACCTAATATTGAAGGTGCATATCAAAAAGAGGGAGTCAGATTCAAGGCTGTGGAATGCGATCTAATATGTATAAAAAGGGGAGTCAGACTCAAGGATGGCAGAGGCTTGGATGTTTACTGAGTCTCTCAGCTTTGTTGTCTCAAGCAATAAAGACTTACTTTTTGGCACCTGGAAATCTTGACTGAGAGTTTTTCTCTCTTGCATTCAGAGAAGAGTTTTCACAACACAACAAATTTTACGGTAAGCATATATAATAGAAATCATGCTGTACCTTTAAAAAGCTTTTGTGTATTGACTTTGTAGGTGGCATTGTCACAACATTCTGATCACCTTATAAATATCTGGTAGCAGTGCCACCTATTGGTCAAATGTTTTTGGGCTTGACCCTGTATTATACTTCTTTGCTGTCTTGGCATCAGTCTTGGCATCAAAGAATGTAAGTTGCAAACAACCAAACTTGTTGGGATGCTCAGAAATCCCACTCGTAATTTGACCCTTTTATAACTTTATAACCCTAATGGCAAAAGGTTCTAAAAGAAATTTAGATTGGTCAAATCATTTAGCAGATATGAGCAATACAATCTGTCAGTGTGGCCCATTTTCACTAAGTGGCCAATATCTTCAGAATGCAAAGTCCAAGTTTAACATTTTAAAATTTGTCCTTTTTTCCAATATTGGGTGCTACAACAGAAAATCTTTAATGATACCATAAACATAAGCTTGATGTTGTACCTTGTTATACATCCTTAGTAGTTGTCTTTACATGTTCTATAATTTCAGCTGCCAGCAGCCAACATGGCTGCCAGTAGCCAATCAACTTAAGCAGATGTTAGACAGGAGTCAAAAATCAGAAATCAAACATGAAGCAATATAATAAGCCATGTAAAAATTATACATAATCCTAATGTAAAATTTTTGTTAATATAATGCTATAAACTATTTAACTTTTACACATACAAATCTAACTTGTAGGAACGCTGTATGTTGTTTTGTGCTGTAATGTTGAATGTGGGGCATATA
>JAZGTJ010001279.1:0-44847 GCA_036877575.1 Botia almorhae | reverse complement strand
ATGCCCCACATTCAACATAACAGCACAAAACAACATACAGCAGTAAAATGTTACATTATCATAATGTTGTATAATACGGTTTGAGTTAATATTGTAGTGTACTTTTAAAAGTTGACAAAATAGACTTTGTGCAGATGAACACATTTACCCAGATAACAATTTTAGGTTGTAAAAATGTTTTCTAATGTTTCCATTAAGTAACAGAAACGTTAAAAGTTATTTTTTTAATGTTTTAGGCAGGGGCGCCGCTCGCAATTTTGGGCCCTATGACAAAATATGAGGTTGGGCCCCCCTAGTAGTGTTATTACTAATAAAGCAGATCTCTGGGGGCCCCTAAAGGGCGTGGGCCCTTAGAATTGTCCTAACTTTCCCCCCCTTAGCGGCGCCCCTGGTTTTAGGTACATTCAAAATGTCCAGTTTTTGGATATTGTATTAACATTATTGGTTGCTATAATAATGTTATTCAAACAATTAGTTCTGGAACTTTTTAAAATACTCCAATAACAGCCTAAGAATAATGCTTTCAACAAGGCTTTTTGCAAGGCTTTTTGTAAGGCTTTTACAGTGCCTTGCAAAAGTATTCATACCCCTTGAACTTTCTCACATTTTGTCACCTTACAACTACAAACTTAAATGTATTTTATTAAGATTTTATATGATAGACCAACACAAAGTAGCACATAATTGTGAAGTGGAACGAAAATTATATACAGTTTTTAAAAGTTTAAGCAAATAAAAATCTGAAAAGTGTGTTGTGCATTTGTATTCAGCCCCCTGTACTCTGATAAATAAAATCCAGTGCAATTAATTGCCTTCAGAAGTCACTTAATTAGTTAAAAGAGTCCACCTGTGTGTAATTTAGTCTCAGTATAAATACACCTGTTCTGTTAGAGAACACTAGTGAACAAACAGCATCATGAAGACCAAGGAACTCACCAGAAATATAAAAATATATCCCAAGCTTTGAACATCTCAAGGAGCACTGTTCAATCCATCATTCAAAAATGGAACAAGTATGCCACAACTGCAAACCTACCAAGACATGGCCGTCCTCCTAAACTGACAGACTGAGCAAGGAGAGCACTGGTCAGAAAAGCAGCCAAGAGGCCCATGGTCACTTTGGAGTAGCTGCAAAAATCCACAGCTCAGGTGGGAGAATCTGTCCACAGGACAACTATAAATCTGGCCATCATGGAAAAGTGGCAAGAAGAAAGCCATTGATAAAAGAAATACATAAGTCCCGTTTGCAGTTTGCCACAAGCCATGTAGGTGACACAGCAAACATGTGGAAGAAGGTGCTCCGATGAGACCAAAGTTGAACTTTTTGGCCTAAATGCAAAGTGTTATATTTTCCAGTCCAGCCTTGCTGAAGCACCGCCAGATCATCACAGATCCTTCACCAGATTTCACAGTGGGTGCAAGACACTGTGGCTTGTAGGCCTCTCTCCAGGTCTTCTTCCAGGTCTTCAACCATTAGATGACTAGGTGTTGGGCAAGGCTGAAAATTGAACTCATCAGAGATTACCTTACTCCAGTTCTCTACAGTCCAATCTTTATGGTCTTTTGTAAACCTCAGCCAGGCTCTTCTTTGCTTCTCATTGACGAAGGGCTTTTTTCAAGCTTTACATGACTTCAACCCTGCTTCTGGGAGTCTGTTTCGAATGGTCCTCACCATGCACTTCACTCCAGCTGCCATTTGCAGTCTTTTAATAGGTCACTTGATGTCATCCTACAGTTTTTGACTGACATGCAAATGATTAGGCAGTCATCATCATCAGCCAAAAAACTACATGAAACATTGAATTACTGTATGTGCAAAAGTAAGTGAAGCGCCAGCTGCATTGGTAAAGTTGAGTGGGTAAGCGATTCAGGTGAAACACATTTGGGTGCTTAATTAATCAGTATGGGGAAGGCTATAAGACCATCTCCATGAGATTCCATTCTTTGGACAGATGAGTCCAAAATTTATTTATTTGGTTATAATCAAAGCCGCCATGTTTGGAGAAAACACTGAATTCCAGGAAAAGAACCTCCTCCCAACAGTGAAGCATGGTCAAGAAATGTGAAGGTCTGGGGCTATTTTTCTGTCTCCGGGCCAGGACGACTCCATATTATTCATGGAAACTTGAATTCTTAGACCTATCAACAAATTCTTGAGGAGAATCTCCTGCCATCAGTCAGAGAGCTGAAGCTGGGCCGAAAATGGGTGATGCAACAAGACAATGACCCTAAGCATTCAAGCAAATCCACCAAGGAATGGCTTAATAGAAAGAAGTTTCCCACTGTTGATTGGCCTAGTCAAAGTCCGGATCTCAATCCAATTGACAGGTTGTAGCTAGACCTGAAGGAGACAGTACAGGCCAGATGTCCTTTCAACCCCTCTCAGCTGGCTGAGTTCTGCAAGGAGGAGTGGGCAAAAATCCCCAAAGACAGATGTAAGAGACTGGTCAGTGATTACAGAAGATGTTTGATTGAAGTAATGGCTGCAAAGGGAGGTGCCACAAGCTACTAAATAAAAGGCTTCACATACTTCTGCACAAGTTAAATTTCCAGTTTTTGTTAGATTAACCGCTTTTGTTCAATAAAAATGACAATATATATATTTTTTTTTGTGTGTGTCTATTACTTAAAAGTCAGCTTCACAAATTGGGTTTTGGATGTACATTTAATTAGGCTATTCTATTTTTTTTTACACAAAACCTAATCATGTCTGAAGGGTAGGCAGCACTGTATTTTATGCCCAGGCTCAAAAGAAGTAGAGGTAGGTTATAGGGGTAGGTATGTTAGAGGTAGGTATGTTAGTTTAGGAAGTGAAGACGAAATAGTTGAGTTTTTAGTCCAAATCCAGTAGTCACTTTGAATGCAAACATCAGAGCCTTGAATCTGATGCGAGCAGCTACTGGCAGCCAGTGCAACTGGATGAACAGCGGAGTGACGTTAAACATTCAGGATTTAGAACTATATATTTAGCTTTATATTTATATATTTCGATTTTTAACTATACATTCGTATTTATATTTATATATTCCGATTCATAACTATATATTCAGATTTTATATAATTATATGTTTATATATATATATATATATATATATGCACACACACATTATTATTTTAGAGAATGTAAGCCAACATTCTGAGAATGTGCCCTGTTAGGTGGGTACAATTTACAGCATTTACTATTCACACAATTTTGTGGGTTTTTTAAACTAAATGCAAGGAAATCTTCAGGAAATCATCTGTAGCGGTTTATATACATTTAATAGAGAAATGCAAAATTCTGTTAAGTCAAATTAAATCAAAGCACAAATATACCAAATGACACAGACAATTCTCATTAGTGGTTATTTTACATATAAAATACATAATATTTTACACCATTTATTGTGTGCCACCCACCACTGCTGAACCAAAGTTTAGACATACTGTTACCATACAACCATATTCACTGACCAGTCTTAAGTATTCAAGTATTTATCATATCTGACCTCTCTGTGCTTAACTATCCAATGCATCATAGCAGTAATAAGCAATACTAACACAAGATTTTAAAGAGGAAAAATATCATATGGGTTTACATGCATTTTTGCTGTTCAAGTTAAGTATTCTAAACATATTAAACTGTTATAAACAGTTAGAAAAGTAAATCACAAACTAAGTTACGGTGTTCTAGATCAAAAATAAGTCATATAACCCTTGAGAATATTTGAATCACTTTCTACAACAGTAGAACAGTGCTTACAGCAAAAACACAGAGTCGATAAAGCCAGTGCTTTGCTACAATCATTGAACTGTAAATACACAATGTTCTGTTACACTGGATGTGCATAGCCATCGAAGCAGTGTCTTGCTTTTTAAGGAAGTGGTGTAATATACAGTAAAATGTTATGAGAAAAGCTTAATTAAAAATTATGTCTTGCTTGAAGTCATTTTCTCTAAAGAACTTTCACAATATACTTTATACTAACAAATGTTGGTTGATTCTGGGATGAAACGTGACCTGGATTTAACTTTTTGTTTGTTCACTTTTTACATGCCTACTCTGTAGCCCTCAAATGTAGAAATGCCTTATAATACATGCAATAGTCACATGGGACACTAATAAACACCTTTTGAGAGTTGCTGTTGGGTTTCACCATTCATTTTTCTCACATGCATAAACTATATGGAATTAATCATACAGAAGGCACAATTCCCCACATACAGGTAACCTGATACCCAAATAAAATTATTAAGCTAGTTTTCAAAACTTCTTTAATATCTTCAGTATTTTCATGACATCTCTTTTTCTGATTAAATTACATTACAAAACCCACAGGTTTTAAACATCTGCTCTGCCTGCCAGGTCAAAATCTGTTAATGGACTGACATCCCCACAAAACTCTTTTGAAGTGAAATACATCCATTTCTATCTCTTATTGGGTTTTTAAATGATAACTCAGTTCATTTAGCACATATGGAATCAGCATCTTGGATCAGGGGTTTCTGTTCCGTTTCAGATTGGACCAGAGCCTGCTGGATGAAATTGTCTCTTTGCATCTGTTTTGCCTTGTTATAGAGCAAAACTCCCACAAACACCAGGACTGTGCCCATTGCAGATACCACAGTGATGGGGTTACTGAACACAATGATGCTCAGCCAGATGGACAGAGCATGTTTTACTGTACTTGCAACACTAATCACAAGGAAGAGAGGAGAAAATCACCATTCACATTACAATACACTAACATTATGTTTACACCTAGTTAAAGGAATAGTTTGCCCAAAAATGATCATTTTGTCATTAATTTCTCACTCTCGTGCCACTCAAACTCTTGTGTCTCCAGTGTCTCTTTAAACTCTGGAAAACCAAAATGCAGGTTTTAAAAAAGTGGTGTTTTGGGTTTTCTGTTTACCATATGAGTAGATGGTGACTAGCACAAAAGCATTATAAAATTACTCCATGCAGCTCGTGCCATATATTTAAAAATATATTTCATATATTTTTAAAGTCCATGAACTCTCATGGACTTATTTTATAAAGCTTTTGTGCCCTTTATAGCTTCAGAAGGTGGTCACCATCTGCTCCTATTTTAACCAGAAAACCAAAAACACCACTTTCTGCAACATTCTGCATTTTCATTCTGAAGATCATGACACGAAAAGCTTAAACAACATGACGGTAAGTAAATAATGACAAAATTATAATTTTTGGATGAACTATCCCTTTAAGGGCGAATCTCACAAAAAACACATATGGTTCAGATTACACTCAGTCACAAATGTTTTTCTTTAAAAAAGAATTTTAGCATTGTGACATTTTTGACACCAGTTTGTCATTACTGTAAAATATCATTCTTATTACAATACAGTATACAATACATCATGAGTATACATCAAAGTATACAGTACATCATGAGAAGCATTTGTTTTGATGGATGGCAAATATTTCTTAAACTAATTTTATTATACTATTTTATTATATTTATTACTATTACTATTTTTTTATTATATAACATGGTATCAGTATTTCTAAATGTACCAAAGAAAGAAATTGCTGTATTGCAGTAATGAGAATAAATAATTTAGTATTTATTCATGCAAATCTCCCAAACATGTTTTAAAGACCACTGTTATAAATATGACCTCATCAGGCACTGAACAGAATATAATTAATTGTTTTTACGGCAATCAGACATGCAGGTGTGCACATACAGACCTAAACGTGACTGGAGAGATGCGGCCCATGAGGGCGTACGCTGTGACGCTCTGTAAGTGGAATAGAATGCCATCAAAGAGCAGCAGTAACCCAATGTCTTGAGACACTCTGAAGCTTCGGTCACTCTTCCCCATCACAGGTATATCCTACAGGACAGTGATATCATCAGTTTTCTGAGTGACATCATCAGCATAGTATTATCTCTGATTGTTTACAAAGTAAAAACACACCTTTTACATGCTACTCGGTTTGAGCTAACATGTCCACTGCACAAACCGTGCAGGACGCGTTACAAGCCAAAGTGTAATACTCGAGGTAAGTGTTTAAATCTCTAAACCCAAGTATAAGCAAATGTAATAGTGATGATTAAGTAAAAGCCATTTTTTAAAAGATTTCCCTCAAACATCAAATCAACAATAACAATCCTCATGTCTGTGATTGCTCATCCACTTTGTGGCAAATTGGCTAAGCATTAAAAAAGCAATATCAACAGTCAGGGTCAGTAAACTGCTGTGTAAGTGTGTTTGGGGTGCGTGACTAACCATCAGGAAAACCCAAGCAGGTATAAGCATGATCACAGCAGCAGCACTGGTGTAAAACTGAAGCTCTGGAGGACTAATACAAGACATATCACATAAGCGGTAGTAAGTGATGTCAAAGTAATGCCACATGCTGCATGTATGTACAAATCTAGAGCACTCACCTGAACTTATACTTGTCCCCACTCAACAGTTTCTTAGAAAACACATTCTGTAAGCTAGAACATAAGATGTGAGCATTAAATTGTTTATAGTGAAGTCATCAAAATTAACATTTGCCCTATAAGGAATTTTTGAAGAGCATTACCAGTCTACGACATTGGTGGAGAGAGCTGCAGAGAAGCCCAGCATGTTAAAGCTGATCTCAGTGGCCGTGCAGAGAGCCAGACCTGCCATCACAGGAACCAGAGACAAACTCACCCAGAAACCTGCAACACAACACACACAGTAATTATAAAAGCAGTAAACACCTCCATCAGGACACACCAATAAATGGCACTGATTTTTGCTTCAGAACCCAGACTTTACATTGAACATCAAGTGACAACACACCAAAGTACCAATATTGTTTACAGTACAAGCTGTAAAAAAATTATTAAAATTACTATAAATAATATAATAGTTTACAATAACATACCCAATAATATACAAACATATTAACATAAGGCATAAGAAAACTGACAATTCTGTAAATTTATAAACAACGAAAGTTTGACTTACCAGAACAACAAACTTAAAAGAACAACAAACAATGGTCTTAAATACTGTTAGTATTAGCAGCGATAATATAGTTGTTTTATTTTTTGCATTTATCAGTTTTTTTCCTGCCGTTTAAGACTCAGAACCGACCAACAAGTTAAAATGGCTACATTACAATGTATGACTTTATTTCTACAGTATAAACTACATATCAAATGATGAGTTACATATAACATCATAAAATGTATGCATTCTGAAGAAAATGAGAGTGGCACTTGTCCTTGCAAAATCTGCTGCCACAATAACATTATGGATGGTTGCTAGATGGTGACCTATTAGTCTAACACAAAAGATCCCACCCCCTGTGTCTATGACACTCTGCTCTCTAGATATGGCTTGTATCTCAATGTAACTCAATGTTACTTTTTCACTTGTTTTATCTCCACAACAAGTCCCATGATTTATCTGTGTAGCATAACCAGTGTAGAAATATTATGAAGTGAAGCCCAGCACCTGTATATTCTCCTAGTATGAGTCGGGACATGATAACAGTGAAGATGGGCGCTGAGCTTTTCACTGTCTCAGCGAATGACACGGCTACGTTTTTCAGACTAACCAATCCCAACACCACAGTCGTGAACCTGACATCACACAGAAAGAAAGACAACAAAAAAGAAAGACAAATAAGGCCCATTGTGCCAGTAAATCTAATTCCATTGCCTTTTGCCCTCCTTTACCATGAGAAAGCATATATGAAGCCGACCCAGTTTTTCTCATTTTAATTGCTTATTGGGTTAATCTAACAAAACATGTCCAGGTCAGATTTTCCCAGTCATGAGGGGGGACAAAAGTAATTTTCATTACTGTAAATTGAGAAACAATTAGTAAAATTTGTATTAAAATGATGTACCAAAATTGCCTTTATCATATGCAAAATATTTTATTTTGATTTGGAGTGAAATATGACCTAGACATTACTTTGAGGGATTCACCCTAATACAATTTACACTGAAACACATAAATCACTACAGCTTACATGCCACATTACAACAGGTTTTCCTACAGTAAAAAATTTATATTATAGCCATATTATACAGTATTATAGAAGAATAACAAATAATGGATTTAGTGTACAGTGCAAACACACCTCATCAGTCCTACAAACAGCATTATCATGAGAAAGTTGGAGGGGTATTCGGCACGGGATTTGTGCAGGTACAGGGGACAAGGCACAAACATTTTAACACAGCCAATGACAGTGGTGGAGAGCATCTGGACGGCTCCTAAATGACAGAACATGTCAGGTCCAGAGAACAGTTATATACAAAACTGAACAACAGCAAAAGGTGCTTATTGAAAATGGCAACAAAGTTAATTATGTTTTGTTTGTCTCACCCCAAAATAACAAAAAAAATATTTTGTATGGAGATTGAAGCGTAATTTCCCCTCTAAATTGCCATTATGCATACGTACATGTTATTTTTTTAGCTGTTTTGTAATTATTCTCAACGGTGATTCTCATGAAAATCTGCTGACTGTTCACCATTTCTTATGTATTTTACAGCATTTAATCTCCTTCTTCCGAAGTTTGAAAGTTTCATGCACTTTCAGAATTACTATGAGGTCATGAAAGATATATGCACATTAATTATTTAAAAATTAGTAAAATGTTGTTCGAAATAAATTAGATGTCGTTTTGCATGACACACCGCAAGACATGTTGCAGAAGACGTGGCATATCTCATGTCAACGTCCACCTACCTCCTACTACAATGATTTTTATGTAAATACTCATGAAGTACAACAAATACCACCATGACTTATAAATTCTTTATGACTGCTTAAACATCAAACTTGATAAAATATTACGTTGTCAAATAATATTATGAAAATGAGATTTTTGCAGATGAATTGTCATAAAAAATAAGGTCACACTCCTAAAAACAGTCCTAGATGGTCCTTAAAATACAAACTTAATATTATTTGGAAATACTACTTTGGATGTTTCATAGGAATTTGACCTGAATAAGGTTTTGGAAGATTCACCCTTATATTTATCAACCATTTAAGGAGTGGAGGCCAAAACCATTTACAGTGTAGTACTTCTCAGAAACATACCCAGCATGCTCGGCTCTCCCTCCAGCAGGGAGAGTATGTATTTGTTAAGAAACAGCGTGCAGAAGCTGAAGAAGTACCACAGCACCAGGTACACCATAGCCCTGGAGTTCCACACACCAGAGTCAGTTTCCAGCACTGTGGTCTCTGTGATAGTAATCTTCAAGACAGGTTCTCCTGGCATACTCTCACTACGTGCCAGTGTCACCCTCTCCTGACGCGTCTTAAAGGGCCAAAACGTGTACTTCCCTGAGTGCTCATTGCCGGTCATGGTGCAGGAATGGGGAGGGCACCTACTATATCTAGTAGGGCAAACTCCAGGGGTAATAAAGCAATGAAAGAGCAGAGACTTTACTCCATACTACAATACACAGCAGGACCACATGGCAATAGATTTTGATAAAGTTAATCCAGACTGATGCACATCTATAAACACAAAAGAATAAATGAACAATTTAAAAATGATCAATAACAACAAATAAATTATGTAAATTATGTCTCACAAGATAAAGGCAGCAAAGTCTGATCAAAATGGGCAGATAGATTATTTGCCTATGAATTTTTACTGTAATACTTCCTCCGCCCTCATAATTATAACCATTTACACTAGATTGCAGTTGAAGAACATGCACGTACACATAAACAAAACAAATACACAAAAATTATGTATTATAAGTGCAGATGATATGGTTAGAGTACTTTTAATTAAGGGTAAACGTAAGATGATTTACGAAAGTATATAAAGCTCTGGAAAAAATGAAGAGGCCACTCCAATTTTTTCTTTTCTTCTATCTCTACATTTTTAGCAGCCATTCTATTCCAGTGTCTGTTGAATTCCAACACAGGCACATCTCATTCTGCTTAATGAAGTACTGATTAAGTGATCATCTGAACCAATTATTTAACAAGGAAAAGTATAGAAAACATGGTTGTGGTCACTATCACTGTCCTCTTGCAATAGGACCAGCTGGATGGCGAAAAAAGTGCTAGTAGAGCCGCAAAAGTAGGTGGACTCAAATAATAACTGTTGACCATGCCAAAAGATTCCATTCATAAAATTTCAAGACAGCGGTTCGGTTCATAAGAACAAGATGAAGCTGCAGACATTGAGGATAACAAAACTTCAGACCAGCAGAGGGCGAAAACGACTCCACCAACTCATTTAAATGTTATTCAAAAAACATAGGATGACCTACAAAAAGTATGGCAAATGTGCTCCTAGAGGCAGGGCTGAAATCGTGCAAAGCTAGAAAAAAGCCCTTCATCATTAAGAAGCAAAGAAAAGCCTGGCTGAGGTATGGACCTATAAGGATTGGACCATAGAGGACTGTAAGGTCATCCAATTTTCAGCTTTGCCCAACACCTGATTGTCTAATTGTTAAATGGAAACCTGGAGAGGCCTACAAGCCACAGTGTCTTGCACTCACCATGAAAATTGGTGGAGGATCTGTGATTTTACAGCATGCCACACACGCCAGGTCAATCAGAGTCTGGATGGAGGAGCACCAGATCAAGACCCTGTCATGGCCAGCCCAATCTCTACACCTGAACCCCACTGAAAACCTCTGAATGTGATTAAGAGGAAGCTAAATGGTCACAAGCCATCAAACAAAGCTGAGCTGAATTTTTGTGCCAAGAGTGACAGTGACCCAACAGCAATGTGAAAGACTGGTGAAGAGCATGCCTAGACTATGATTAAAACCAGGGTGATTCCACCAAATTTTGATTCCAAAACTCATCAAACAAGTTAAAACATTGGTATTGTGTTTAAAAATTTCTATGAACTTGTTTTCTTTGCATTATGTGAGGTCTGAAAACACTGCATATTTTTTGTTATTTTGACCAGAGTTCATTTTCTGTGAATAAATGCTAGTAGTTAATAGAACAAAAAAAAACATGTTCATCTTAAATTCAGAGTAACTGATAATTTTGCAGTGATTCTTAATTTTTTCCAGAGCTGTATATTATTATATATGCACACATACAAACTCTTAGTATCAGTTTATGTACTTGCTTTTGTTTTCTTCTGTTATGTTTGTTTAACAAGATGGTTTCATTTAATATAAATATTTTTTAACAAAAATTACGTTTGAATTAAGTACAGTAAGAAATACTGTACATTGGTCAAGTAACATTGGTCAAGTATGATCCTGTGACAGTAACTTGATACTGACTTTATACTTCTGCATATGCACAGAAAAATCATCAGATATAATAAATTTCAACACCTGCACCCGACAATTACATCTTACACAATATGTTATGATATAAAGACATAAAAACACATTACCCATTGTGCTGATCCAAGACAAAGAACACACTTTATTTTAGCCCCGACGACACAAACCAACTTCACATGCTTCCATTAGACTTGAGTAGCAGCAGGCTTAGGTCTCATACCGTATGTCAATAAATCATAAATGTAGAACATGCATGAATCGTGTCAGTTGTCGTCAGTGTTTTATATCGGATAAAAAAAACTTCTCCTGTGCACTCGTTGTTTCCTGACGTTTGAGCAGAGATTGCGTGGTTGTGCACAGACATTTGACGTTAATACGCAATAATGCTTAAAGACGCACGAATGTCATTCTCTTCTGTTCCAGCCGGTGCCAATTCATTATGCGCACTCACAACGCAGCTTTGACTGATATAACTACATAAACGTGTCCTTGCGGAAGTATATAAACTTATATACTTCCGCAAATATTAAATATTTTAATTGTGTTTTATTATTAAACATAATATATAACGTAGATATACATTTACAGATACAATGGATTCACAGTAATGCACACTGTTTATAAAAATAAATACAATTACATTTATTTAGAACAGAGAGGTTCAGACAACAGGGCAGTGACGGCGTTATCACGTGGTATCTGTTCTTTTTCTCTCCACTGGATAGAATGGACCAATCACAGTCGTCTGTCAATACTGGAGAGATATTTTTATTCTATTCTATTTTTAGTAATTTCATAAAAAATCAGTGGGGTGAATTTTACTTTGTAACCTTGACTAAGATGTAGTGTACAAGAAGAATGTTTCCAGCAAGATAAAAAAGGTGGAAGGAATTAACCATGAATCATTTGCAGTTAGAAAATCCTAGAAAACTCTACTAACCTTTAACAGATTAATCTCAAATTCAGTTTTTCACGTTTAAGTAAGTTTCAATTGCATTTTTATTTTAAATAATTAACATGCAATTCACAAATATATAACTTCTATTATTATAACTATAATTTATATTGTATTACATTTTAATCTAACTGATTTTACTGTCATTTGTTGTCTGTTCACTTTGTTGTAGATCCGGTAGGCTTCACATATGGATACTAACCAACTTTTGCTCTTTGTTTGTCACTGAGATGAGAGAAACACAAACACTTGTTTTCCAACCTGTCATATAATGCACACACATACCAACTCATGCTGATGATTTATCAGTGAATGACTTATAAAGACATTACATGATTAGTATGCCAGGAGCACCATGTTGTACTAAACAGTATAGTAATGTCATACAAAAAATTTTATAACTGAATTATGTTAATAACTGAATGTATTTATCCACAGATTAAAAACTCCACCACAGAATGAAAATTCTCTTACAATTAATAACTCATCATCATGCCATACTAGCTGTTTATGCCTTTTTCAGCTGCACGCAATTAGAGTTATGTTAAATAATACACCAGCTCTTCCCAGCTTTATAATGGTATTGAACAGGGTTCAGCATTTTAAAGCTTTTAATACATCCTGCAAGTTTAAAAGCTTAAAAGTCCTCCTTATAAATAAGGAAAGCATTTATGCAATCATTCTCCAGAAAGAAAACAAATGTGAAATGGCTGGATATGTGACGTCACAAGGTAGACTAATTTCATGACCTGCAGTAAAGCTGACAACACCTACTTTTACATTATTGTATCGTAAGTCCCATGGAAGGTTGATGCAGAGAGTTTTGAGCGTACTCAGTCTAGCCTATGAACTCGTTCCAGGTGTTCTGATGGTCATAACGAACGTTGCCTTGTGGTTCCATCCCAACGAGGGAAGAAATCACTTTCCCGGACTCTCTCTTTCACTCTTTCCGGTTGGTGGAATGAACTCCATATCTCCATCATTAGCAATTTTCAAAAAAACAACTAAAAACTCATCTTTTTCGTTTTCACTTCCTTGACTAATTTACTAACACACCCCTACTTCTACCTATCAAAAAAAAATCTTCTCATCTTCTCATACTGTGTTGAAATACCTGAGACCTGTCTATAGCACTTATTCATTGTTGCTTCTTATTGTGATTGAAGTTGCTTCCTTGTCCTCATTTGTAAGTCGCTTTGGATAAAAGCGTCAGCTAAATGACTAAATGTAAATGTCATAATAGAAGGTCCGTAGGAAGCAGCCGATCTTTTGGATCTTTTTGTCTGCTGGTTGCAGACACATCTAGGGGAAAGAAAAAAGCCCTCCAAGCTCATGATATAAATTGGAGATCTCAATCAAACACAATGTCTTTTGGGAATCCAAAATACTTGAATATGTGGTTGCAAAGTTGTTAAACGGTTTCCATGGCAGTGGGCAAACTTTCAAAGAAAGCAAACATTGATTTGGAGAATCTATTAACAATGGCTAGGATACAGGTATCACCTGGGTGGCCAATGCCCAAATAAGTTTAAAACAGTGAATAAGAGAGTTATGTTGAGCCCTTTGGACATATTAGAAATTGGGGGGACACCCCAGCAAAGCAGGTTCAGAGGTATGGGCAAAGGCCAAGGAGTTCTCAGTCCATTGAATGAGGTTAACAAACAACTTGGAATGTAAAATAGGTTCTGGGTCATCAGTGTTCTCTTTTGGACCATAAAGACGAGAGAGAGCATCAGCTTTTGTGTTTTTGGAGCCAGGATGGTAGGAGATGGTTAGATTGAATTTTGTGAAGTATAGTGCCCAAGTATCTTGCTTGTCTGGGATTGGGTCATTTGATATTTGTTAGATATTACAGATTTCTGTGATCGGTGAGTACTGTAAATGGATGTTGTGTGCCCTCTAACCAATTCCTCCACTCCTTAAGAGCAAGGTTGATGGCTAAGAGTTCCCGATTGGGTATGTCATAGTTTTGTTCTGCTGGAGTGGGCTTCTTGGAAAAACGCATAAATGAAGTTTACTGAGGACCCCCTGCTGCTGAGACAGCATCATTCAAACTCCTGTGATGGAAGTTTGGAAGTTTGTTAGGGTCTGGGTGGATAAGAAGCAGTGCATTGGTGAAGGCCTTCTAAAAAGCCTCTGTGGCAGTGAAGTTCAGGATAGAGACTTGGTCTTATTCTTGAGGCGAGAAGTCAGAGGGCAGGTTATAAAGATGTAACTGCAAATGAAGCAATAGTAGAAGTTATCAAAGCCAAGGAAGCGCTAAAGTTCTTTTATTGTGGTTTGTTGCCAGTCCTTCACTAAGTCTTGTTATTGGCTGAGAGAGGGGCTTTGTCGATCGGTGGTTGGTGATTTGTAGTGGAAAGGGCCTTGGCATATCCGTGACAACATGCTTTTTGTCTAGGAATTAATCTACCACAACATCATGCAACAGGATGAAGAGAATTCTTTGGAGGAGTGAATCTAAAGTCCTTGTTACACAAATGATATGAGTGCTATAGTAGTAAAATGCCAGTTAAACAAATTCATTGGCTAGTCAATCATAAATGTTGATAATTACACCTGAATGTTCTTAAAGAGGTACACTCAGATCTGACTGTTTTAATCACAGAACTAATAGTGGAAAAGGGCATACATTACTTAATTTTGAATTTTTTGAAAAGAAATATAAAACAATAATAAAAATATAATAAAAATAATTATCTCTCCACAATTATCTAGGTCCAAGCAGGTCTGGAAAAATGGGGATCAGGCCAGTACGAGAGAGTGACATTTCTGGCACAATGATGTAGCTTTATTTTATTAGAAATTTATCTTAAGTGAATGCAAATTACCTTACTTGTTATAAAACTCAGAAGACATTGTCAGTGTATCAAGGTTATGTAAATTAATTTCTATGACTTAAAATGTTTTTATCCTATTACTGTCTAGGCTACCCTCTAGTGGACAAAACTAGAAATTACAACCTTGATCTGGGAGTTTAAATGATCGAAATGTAAAAAAAAATATTTACATGAAAAAGAATGGCAGGTCAAGTGCTGCCTGAGCAGGGCAAGGAACATTATCAAGGATGCCTTCCACCCTAACCATGGACTTTTCACCCTTGCATCCGGCAGCCGCTACAGGAGTCTATGTTCTTGCACCAGTAGGCTCAGGAAGAGCTTCTTCTCCGAAGCTGTGACCCTGCTGAATTCCACACTACCAATCTAATTACACCTACACTGGTTCCAGGTCTTATGAACACATATTTGCACTATTCATATTTGCACACTGTACACCACTACTCATATTTCGCATCTACTGTACATTGTTTAACAGTCATGTTAAAAAATGGTAAAGTCAGACTCAAGACACAGATGTTTATATAACCAAACAGGTGGGTTTATTGTACAATGAGAAGACAGGAATGGCAAGCAAGTCCTTTAACCAACAAATGATGATATTGATAAATGTTGTCTCTTTTACCAGATATGGGAGTTCGATGAATGACTGTGGCACATCAAGGAGCTGGTTTCTGAAGACGATTGCAGGTAAGTAGACTGAACACTGATGCTGGAACAAACAGGGGAGACAAAGGAGATTGAGGAGCGTGGAGATGTGAAATCGGGTAAGTAACTTTGCATGAGTTTAAGTCCTTGTCCATAACGGAGACCAGATAATGTGACTGTGTGCAGTGTGTGTTCTTATACTGTTTGGTGATGAGTGTAATGATGATCAGGTGCATGTGATTAGAATTCAGGTGATTGGGATCGTCACAGAACCCCCCTCTCCACAGCCTGCTCCCGAGGGCCGAATACCCCGACGTCGTGGTGGGAAGCCTCGGCTTCATGGGACTGGAGCTTGGGGGTGATTGGCATGGAACTCTGTTAGGAGATTGGGATCAAGTATATCGTCTCTTGGAACCCATGATCTTTCTTCGGGTCCATACCCTTCCCAATCCACGAGGTATTCCAGTCTACCACAACGACGTTGGAAACTCAGGATCTCCTTGTCTGAGTACACCGTTCCATCTTCCAGCACCATTGGGAGCAGGCTTTGTGGAGACAGGAGAAATGGGTGAGTGACAGGGTTTAAGTAGAGAAACGTAGAACGTGGGGTGAATTTCGTATTGTGCAGCGAGTTTGAGTTCATAGGTGACAGGGTTTACTTGGCGGATGATGAGGAAGGGATCTAGGACTTCTTGCATGGGAGTCTTAACTGGATATCCCAAGGGTCCTGGTTGGTAGATGGGAGTTCTCTGAGCATCTGCGTGATGTTGATGGCATTTTATAGCACGCTGGAGATGCTGATGAGCTGAGTCCCAGACCCTCTCGCTCTCCTGGAACCAATGCGTGACTGATGGAACATCTGAAGACTCCCCTGACCATAGAAACAGGGGAGGCTGATAGCTGAGTATGCACTGGAAGAGGGTGAGATCTGTGGTGGGTTGATGGAGGGAATTTTGTGCGTACTTCGCCCATGCGATGAAACGGTTCCAGGAGTTCTGGTGGTTATGGCAGAAGGTACGGAGGTAACAACCTATCTCCTGGATCTTTCTTTCAGTTTGTCCGTTACTCTGGGGGTGGTATCCAGAAGATAGGCTCGTGGTCACACCTAGGAGTGAGAAAAAGGACCTCCATACCCATAATATTAACTGGGGGCCTCTATCAGAGACTATGTCTTCAGGAATGCCAAAGTTGCGAAAGACATGATTGAACAACACTTCTGCAGTTTCTATGGCTGTTGGGAGTCCTTTCAGGGAAACCAGACGACAAGCTTTGGAGAATCTGTCTATGGCGACTAGGTTACAGGTGTTTCCATCTGATATGGGCAGATCAGTGATAAGGTTCACCCCCAGGTGTGACCAGGGACATTGGGGAATGGGAAGAGGAAGAAGTTTTCCCACTGGAAGTTGACAAGGTGTTCGGGCCATAGCGCATTCCCGGCATCCTTTCACGTACCGCCTGATATCATTTGCCATTCCAGGCCACCAGAAGCGATTCTTTAGCAGCAAAGGGGTTCTATTGGTCCCAGGATAACCAGTGTCCAGGAATGTATGCGCTGTGTAAATTAGAAGTGTTCGTTGACTGCGAGGAACATAGGTAAGGTTTGGGGGGGCACCCCAGCGGAGCGGGATTAGAGGCACTGGCGGCTGCAATTTTATCATGCAGGGAACATTGAATAGGGCTGACAACCATACTAGATAGAAGAATGGGTTCAGGATTTTCTAATGGGGAATCTGGTGCATGGAGTCTAGAGAGGGCGTCTGCTTTGGTGTTTTTAGTCCCTGGACGATAAGAGATGGTGAACTGGAACTGCATAAAGAGGAGGGCTTATCTTGCTTTTCTGGGATTAAGTCTTTTGGCTTTTTGGAAGTATTCAAGATTTTTATGATCTGTATACACAACAAATGGATGAAGGGCCCTCTCCAACCAGTGCCTCTATTCCTCTAGGGTAAGCTTGATGGCGAGCAACTCTCTATTCCTGATGTTGTAGTTTTGCTCCGCCGGGGACAACTTCTTGGAAAAGAAGGCAAATGGATGGAGTCGAGAAGGATGCTGCTTAGATAAAACCGCTCCAACTCCAGATGTAGAAGCATTAACCTCCACTATGAACAGCTTTTGCAGGTCAGGATGGGCCAGAGGTGAAGTCGCAGTAAAAGCTTTCTGAAAGGTTTTCATGGTGATAGTGCCTTCAGGGGTCCAGGACAGAGACTTGGATTGGTTTTGAGGACATTGGTAAGTGGAGCTGTAATGGAACTGTAATTCTTGATGAAGCATTGGTAGAAGTTAGAGAAACCCAGGAATCCTTGGAGGTCTTTTATTGTGGTGGGACATGGCCAGGACCAAATTGCTTTCACCTTCCCCTCATCCATTTTGATGCCTTGGGCGCTGATCTAATATCCTAGGAATTGGATTGAAAATTAATGGAACATGCATTTTTCAGCTTTCAGGTACAGTTGCCATTGGAGGACCTCAGAGACATATTGACGATGTTCAGCCTTATTCCGGAACACCCCATTCATATCACCCTGGAACACAGAGGGGGCATTAACTGGGCAGTAGGTGTCACAAAGGCAGTGTTCCACTCGCTCCCCTATCCAAATGAGGTTATATGCACTTCTGAGGTTCAGCTTGGTAAAAATCCTGGTTCCGCGAAGCTGTTCCAGTGCTGATTGGATGAGGGAAAGTGAATATCTGTATCGAACTGTGATCTTATTGAGTGACCAATAGTCTATACATGGCCTCAAGCCTCCGTCCTTCTTGGCCACGAAGAAGAAGCTGGAAGCACCAGGGAAGTGGAGGGATGAATGTAACCTTGTTGTAATGCCTCCTCAATATACACCTCCATGGCCTTCTGTTTGGGGATGGCTAGGGAGTAGGTTTTACCTCTGGGAACAGGTTCATTTGGAATAAGATCGATGGCATAGTCCCATGGTCGATGAGGTAGTAACTGGGAGGTTTGTTTGGGCAGAAAACGTCACTGAAGGGGACGTTCTCTTTAGGAATTTTGATGGATCTGTTCTCAAGGGGACTTGCAACAGACGTGGAGTTAACTGGAATTACAGGAGTAGTTATGACGGGTTTTGGGGGATCAGAAAAACACAGTGGTAAACAGTCCTTGCTCCACTTCAGGACTTCTCCAGTTGACCACAAGATGGGTAAATCATGAGAAACAAGGGCGCCCTAGTACAATCCCAGCAGTAAAATCCTCCAGAACCAGAAGGCAGATTTCCTCATGATGAAGTTGAACAACTCTCAGCTGAATAGGACCCATGCAGTATTTAATCTCTCCTTGACCGAGAGGACTTCCATTTATTGACTGGACCTTGTACGGAATGTTGTTGAGTCTTTTCTTAAGCTGTAGTTGATTGCACAAGCCGGCGGAGATGAAGTTGCCAGCTGACCCAGAGTCAAGGAGGGCATGAACTGTAATACAGTGGAGAGAGGTAGTGAGTTTTACAACAGGAAATTACACTCACCATGGATCTTGGAGGACGGATGTGACATGTCCATATGGTATGTCCTGGATTCCCACAATACAGGCTCTGGGTCAGCCGCCGTTGACGTTTGGTCGAGGACAATCAAGTGTTGTCAACCTGCATCGGTTTTTGCTGTGGTTCTGGGAACTGGGATACTGTGGTTGGCGGAAACCAGACAATGGATTATGGTATTGATTTACCTCCATACAGCCTTGTATCCTCGATGCTACTCGGATGCAGAGTTGGATTAAATGCTCGAGGCCAATGGTGTTGTCATAGGTTGAGAGATGCAACCGTAGAGAGGGCTCCAGTCCTTGACAATAAGTCATCAACAGGGAGCTCTCATTCCAGCCGCTAGAGGCAGCTAGGGTACGGAATCTGAGAGCATAATCCTGTATTGAACTATTGCCTTGTGTTAAGTGGTACAATTGCTCTCCAATTGATGCATCTCCCACGGGTCATCCGAAAACTTCCTGGAAGTGAGCAATGAAGACGTCAAGCGTTTACGTCAACATTTAGTGACCGGTCCATCTTGCTGCCACAGTGATTCTGCCCATTGGAGCGCTTGACCTGTTAACAGGGACAAAATGAAAGAGATTTTAGCCCTTTCAGTGAGGAATCGGTGCGGTTGCATCTCCAGGGTGAGCAAGCTCTGCAGGCGGAAACCATTGCACTTGTCCGCCGAACCAGAGTAGGGCACTGTTGCTGCTGTTTTTCCATGTCAGCTCTGTACTCGGCCATCACAAGCACAGAGTTGATCAAAAAAGTTTATCAAACACGATTGTGTTATTAGCAAAACTGTAAAATTGTTTATTACAGTGACACCATGTGGCCAAGGATGCGCCTGAGTAGTGGGTGAGATTTCTCACAATCCCACCAAATGACCAATAAACATTGGGTATCATTTAACTTGGTGATTTTGTGCCAAAGTTTTCAAAAGTTATAAGCAAAAATAACCATCCTTCATATCTTTGGACCAGTAGGTTGCACTATGACAGAAGTGCATGCATTCAGGTCATGCCTGTGCTGACATGTGCCAAGTTTTGTGTCAATACACAAAGGTTTTAGGTTTTGCGAAGATACAGCCTCATATCTATTTAGGCATGTTCACTGTCAAATTTGTTGATGTGGTATATGACAGTGGTTGGTTTTATTAAAACTTTTAATAACTGTTTGTCATTACTGTCTGTAGATGCTATGTACCAAGTTTTGTGTAAATTGGACAAACGCTGTAGGAGTTTGTTTCTAGGACTGTCAAAAGTTGTCAAGCCCACTAAGGGCACAAAGGGAAATAATTGTGGACATCACTGATGATTAATTTAGAAAAATAAGCTTAAAATCATAAGTAAAACTATAGCAATGTAAATTTTTGTAACCAGTAGGTTATTGAGTGCTAATATATACTATTAAGCGCTGTTGAGACAGCCTGAGATCCTTTCATCTGAAGCAGTTTCATATTTTTTGTTATAACCTTTGACCGCTAGTGGGCGACGGTTCCAAACTTTGTAAGTACCCTCAGAAAATGAGTATGAGGAACCATACCAAGTTTTGTGCAATTGTGGTTGTAAGATATTGCATTTTAAGGCAAAATTCTAAATGGCAGACAATTCTGAATGGCAGACAAGTTTTAAGTTAATACACAAAAGTTTAACAAAAATACAGTGAGAATGGCAGAAAACTTTTCATGATAAAAATGTTTATAGGGTGCATTGGAATCAGAAGCAAAATATTTTTTTTCTAGGACTTATAAACATGGATGTATAAACATGAGTGAAACATTTCTAGGACGCATAAACATGAGTGAAAGTTTGAACTGTTGTTGGTGCTGCAGGGTTTAAGATAAAGACTCCAAATTTGGTACAGTAACATTTCAGAATGTCCTCTACGTGTGTTAAAATTCATAACTTTTCAACGTATGATTCTATGGGCTGCCATAGACACAACAGGAGAAGAATAATTTAGCTGCAAGCAGCAATTACAGGGTCAAGACCATCAATGGCACCAAAGTAAATATTTGTGGACATCTCTAATAATAAGGTTAGGAAAAGCAGTTAAAGAACATAAGCAAAACCCATTACAACACAATAAAACAATGTATAACTTTTGACCTTTAGGTGGCGCTGTCACTATATTTTATGAGGTTGTCAGAATGTTGTGATAATGATACCTACAAATAAAATAGTTTTTTATTGTCATTGTCTTGAACAACTAAAGACTGTTTAGCAGCTCACAAGGTTGGCATAATAACCAAATACAAATAGAAAAATAAAATAGACAAATATACAATGTTAGTGCAAAATATTGTGGTGTACACTGGAGCACATTAAACAAGAACAACAGTGCAGAAAACACTGTACAGTGTTGTTGTAAACTGTGAATTTATATCAGAATGTATGAATAGTAAACATAAGTGTAACAGTATAAGATTGTGCAAACATATGAAAGGTGTTTGCAGATTAGTGCAAATATGCAGGGTGGTGTGTGCTTGGGAGTAGGAGTGAAGGAGGAGGATTTATGCATTTGACTGCCTGTGGGAAAAAACTGTTAGTCCTCGTTTTGATTGTTCTGTATCTGTATTTTCCCAGAGGGCAGAAGGGAAAACGTGATGACCAGGGTGAGTGGGGTCCATTATGATACAACTGGCTTTTTTCTAAAACAGCCAGTGTAAATGTCTTTGAGGGAACTGAAACTGGTATGATCGTTGCTGACTTAATGCAGGTGGGGACAGCAGACTGTAATAGCGAGAGGTTAAAAATGTTGGTAAATACCTCTGCCAACTGGTCTGCACAGGCCTTCAAGATCCATCCAGTGACTCCATCTTGTCCAGCTGCTTCCCTCACGTTGACCCTTGTAGAGTGGATCTGACCTGATGCTGGTGTAGCTGTATCAGGTTGTCCTTTCCTGGTAGTGAAGGATGGCTGCCGACGTCGCTGTTCCACTGGTCAAAGTGAGAAAAGAAATTCAGAGTGTCTGGCAGAGTGCTGTTATGGGGTTTATGTCTGTGTGACTGTTCTTGTAGCCAGTGAGGGTCTTTATTCCTTGCCACATTCCCCTGGAGTTGTTGTTGGAAAAGTGTTCCTCAATGCATTGCTTATACCTGCGTTTGGCCTCTCTGATGTCTCTTCTTAGGCCTGAACATGCCTCCTTGTAGGCTAGTAGGTCCCCAGACTTAAAGGCTAAATCTCGTGTTTTAAGCAGAGAACTCACCTTGCTGTTAAAACATCGTTTCTGATTGGAGTACACTGTAACAGTTTTAGCAGACACATTCTCAGCATAGAAGTTTATATATGAAAGCACAGCTGATATATGAAAGTGTGTCCGTCCAGGTCTGTCCCCTCAGCAAAGACTCCCCAGTCTGTGTCCTCAAAGCAGTCCTGCAGGGCTGAGGTGGCTTCCTTAGTCCATACTCTGACTGTCTTTGTGGATGGTCTTTGTCTACAGCTGAGTGGTTTGGATGCTGGAATAAGGGACAGAGACAGATGATCTGAACGTCCCAGATGTGACAGAGGGCTGGCTGTATAAGCATATGGAATGTTGCAGTATACTTTATCTAAGGTGGTTTTCCTCTTGTCGGGAAGTTCACATATCTGTGAAATTTGGGTAGAACTGACATTAAGTTGGCATGATTAAAGTCCCCTACTGTTATAACAACACTGTCCGGATGTGCCGATGTACTGGCTGATGGAATAATGTAGTTTCTCCATGGCTAATCTAGCATTAGCTTGCAGTGGTACATAAACAGCTGTTATAACAATCAATGTAATCTCCCTGGGCAAGTAGAAAGGTCTGCACAGTAGCTTTAAGTATTCTATGTCCAGTGAGTGTCCTTTATTATAACATTTCACACCAGCTGTTATTTGTGTAAATACAAAACTCTACACACAAAGTTTCATGCAAATCTGACAAACAGTGTGGGAGGAGTTTTTAAGCGAATTGTTAACAGTCAATGAACGCTGTTTTAAAGGCTGTTAGATTTAGGTGAAAATATATAATATGCTCTGTTGAGTCATGCACCAGAATAGTATCAGGAATTGCTGTATTTTTGTACAAGGAATGAAGAGAAATGGATACTTCAAATGCAATAATATTTTGTAATAGAAATGCATTGTACATGCACTTATGGCTGGAATTTTATTGTCTATGACAATGACCCAATTTTTACCTTAAAATGACATTTTAAGCGGCATTCACATGGCAACCATGATTTGTTTTCTTGGGTAGTAAATCGTACTGGACCATCATTCCTCTGGTGCATCTCTGGTAAAATATCTGTATTCGTCATTTGAATTTAGGAGGAACAATTGCAATAGAAATATTTTGAGGAAGTCCATGGCATATCATTATTATAAAGACTAAACACTCCAACTGATGGTTTAATGGGGCCAGTCTTTAAGGTCAATGCACATGAACTAACCGAAAGCCACAATATCAGCACAAAAGCAAGAATTTTTGTTAGGGTCCCACCTGACTCTGTTCACTCAGTGCGATGTCTTGTTTTGCCTCGGCTAACATTTCAGAGCATTTCCCTTGTCCCTCAGTGCGTCGACACTATCACGTAAATTCAGAACTGTAATACCTGCCAAATCTCCAAGACTCCAAAACAGCTACCCGCAGGTCTACTCCGGCCATTACCCACACCTCATCATCCCTGGTCGCATATCGCCATTGACTTTATCACAGATCTCCCTAACTCCCCAGGTAACACTACAATTCTCACCATTATAGATCGGATCTCAAAAGCATGCCGCCTAGTTCCTTTAACCAAGCTCTCCACCTCCCTGGAAACAGACAAGATTCTCTGCAACTATGTGTTCCGTTTTTACGGCCCAGAGGAGTGTTCATGGGTGAACGCAGGTGATATCCTGGACCCTACCCTCACAGAGGAATTCCACAGAGGCCACAAAGAAGACCCTGGCGTCAATTTCCTTCTCACGTCAGGAGCCGCTCGCGGTGGGGGGGGCTCTGTTACGGAGAAGGCTCCCACTCTGCCTCCTCTGCGCCACCAGAGGGAACCTTCTCCAGAGTGCTAAGACTGATTCGGACTACAATTCCCATGGGCCCCGTATCTGGGGCTGATTACTTCCTGTTTGGTACACCTGTCTGCAATCAAGCGGCCTATTTAATCAAGTGACTCTGTCTTGCGGTGTCTTGTTTTGCCCCGGCTAACATTTCAGAGCATTTCCCTTGTTGTTTACCTGGTTTTCTTGTTTGGATTGTTTCTGGTTTTCCTGATTGTTTGCTACCTTTTTGACTCTGCTTTGAATTGCGTTTTTGGATTGTTTGCTGCCTGCCCTGAATGCCCCTCACCTGCCTGCCCTTGTTACCAGCCTTGTTTGCTTCCCTATTTAATGTCCTTGTGTCTGCTGTATTGTGCGTTTGTTACTGGTTGATGTTAGTTTCTTGCATTGTGCCTTGTTTTGTCTTGCGCTCAACAACTTATGTTTATTGGCCTGTTTTGGTCGTTTTGATATCAAGTCTTGCTTGGTTTTGTTTTGGTTTTGAGTTTTTGTTTAAATAAAGAAAAGTTTTGTGGAAAGATGATCTGCAACTGGATTCCTCCCTCATGGTTCATGACTGTGACACTTCCCTGGCTGCGAAATAAAACAAACACTGCCAGTCGTTACTATATATGATAATATCATCCAGGTAAGCGGTGGCATATGCTTGATGGGGTTGTAAAAACCGGTCCATGAGGCGCTAATACGTGACTGGTGCCCCAAATAATCCAAACGGAAGTGTGACGAATTGGTGTAAACCAAACGGCATGGAAAATGCTGTTTTCTCTCTAGTCATTGGTCTTAGGAGGATTTGCCAATATCCCTTTGTCAAATCCAGTGTCGAATAAAAGCGAGCTGTGCCTAACTGATTGAGCAACTCAATTCGAGGCATTGGATAGGCATCGAATTTTGACATCACGTTCACCTTACGATAGTCGACACAGAACCTGATCGAGCCATCCGTCTTAGGAACCAAGACTATCGGGCTGGACCAGTCACTGTACGACTCTTCCAGTAACCTATAGGGTCGGGAACATGCCACTACCCCTGGAGGCATCTCAATGTGGTGTTCTATGAGGTTGGTCCGGCTGGGCAGAGGAGAAAACACATTGGCAAATTCGTGTTGTAATTTTTGCACATCTGCCAGCTGGGACGACAAGAGGTAGGCTCCACATAGGACCGGGGCTATAGCCTTGGGCTTTAATTCTACCCCAGGCTCGAGCTCCTCCCTCTCCTTTACTGTCGTCGCCAATTGTACAGAGTCCTCCTCCCTCCAAGGTTTTAGGAGGTTGAAGTGGTAAATTTGCCGCCTCCTCGTCGTGTAACCACAAAGGGTCCTTGCCACTTGGTGAGTAATTTAGAGATAGAAGTGGGCAGTAATAGGAGCACCTTCTTTCCTGGAGTGAATTCACTAAGCTGGGTTCTCCTGTTGTAATTGCGAGCTTGTCGTTCCTGGGCCTGTAGCAAATTCTGCAACTTGAGCTGCCCCAGTGTATGGAGTTTTGCTCTCAGGTCCAGGACGTATTGAAATTCATTTTTCATGGGAGAAGGTTCGTCCTCCCAAGCTTCTCTAAGGACGTCAAGCACCCCTTAGGGCCGGTGTCCATAAAGAAGCTCGAATGGAGAACATCCAGTGGAGGCTTGCGGAACTTTGTGTAACACAAACATCAGGGGTTCCAACCAGCAATCAAATTTTTCGCATTGTCGTGTACGAACTTCTGAATCATGTTTTGATGGTTGGTTACATCGTTCCACTAGGCCATCTGTTTGGGGGTGGTAAACACTGGTACGAACCGATTTGATACCCAATAATTTGTAAAGTTCATGTAAAAAAGGGTGTGACATAAATGTTGTGCCCTGATCAGTGAGAATCTCTTTCGGGAGTCCCACTCATAGTTGGAATGAGCGTAATGAGCCGAACCGCCCAGTGCTCAACTAGCCAGGCGCATGCCTCCCCTGTGCCCTCAAACAGCTCGATTAAGGCCTCCGGGTAATCTTCAGCGCCCATCTCAGATTGTAGCAGCCGCCGATCCTCCTGTTGCCCCTCAAGGAGAGAGTGAAACCTCCGTTCCTGATCTTCTCGCAGCTCCAGGAGTGCCTGGTGTTGCGCATAGTGTAAGTTGGCCAACGACTTGACAAGCTCGTCCAGCAATGCAGGCTCCATGACAGCGTACTTCCGTTTTTCACAAAAATGGGTGAAACAAAATAATTCCTGGGTACCACTGTGACACTTCCCTGGCGGCGAGATAAAACAAACATCACCGACCATGGTTGGGGAGCGGATGAGCGATACACACTCGTTTATTAAACAGGGATTAAAGAAAAACAAACAGACAACACAGAGCTTTTCAGCTTCAAGCAAAAACACTGTGACTCTTCCTCTGGTCGCCGTCACTTCCTGCTTCCGCTCCTCAACAACTCATTTTCCTGCAGTCCAGTTTTGTCCTGTCTCTCGACTCCTTGCAAAACGAAAACAGCTGTGAGGAATAATTACAAGGGAGGCGTTTCCCTTAACCATTTCGTCTCCTGACTCTACTCTCCGCCGGCAGCGGCGTCAAAACGCCCCACTTTCCACAATGACAATTTCCCTTATTTAGTTTATTAATGAATGTTTCTGGTCTTATTATGAATGATTCTTTGGTAAAACTGTTTGACTACAATCTCAAATTTTCATTCAAGACATTCCATTTAAAGTTTTGTGTATCCTGTTGGATTATTTGGAGGGAGGGATCTCTGTGTATAATAGTTAAATATTGAATCTCAACTGTTAAAAGCACTTCTCAGATTTAACTGGTTGTACTGATCATAAACGCATCCTAAGACATACAGTAGAATGGATATTAGATCAGCCTTAGACCTAATTCTGTTTTTTCAAACATCGCAAAACCACCATCAAGGTCTCTTGTAATTTCCCAGGACATGCCATTAAAAGAAACACTCTGTCAGTTTTGTTGAGGTGAATGTGGCATCACAAAGCATCATGTAGTGTTTAGAAACTAGGTGTATTTGAGAAAATGGAATGGAGAGTAAAAAACGTTTTTATGCATATAAGAGCTTATCATATTTACAACAACATTCCTTTGACTAAATACTCAATTTAAATGTACTAAGTAATAGTGGTCAGTTGATGTTTGGTTACACAATTTATTCAGCAATTAAAATACATATACACTCCCTGTGAGTTTACTGTTGCTATTTCTCACGTTAAAGTAATGGTAAAATCATTAAGACTACCTAATACAAATGGAGGTATGAAAGTAACGCAGTTACCAAAACTGCTAAACAAATCAAAACTATCTTAGGTTTTAGATTTGTTGCCTGGATTACAGTTGCCTTTCTCTCACTTGATGTTGGTGACAACACTAGGGGTTCGCTATTGGGAGCCCCAATCACCTCTAATCGTTATATTAAAGGCCAATAAAATTTGGTGAGTGGAATTTGCTCAGGCTTGTTCTTCAAGGCCATCAGATGGCTCTTTTATTTAAATTCTTCATCCTGCTTGTCAGCAGTTGTTCGCCTCATCCTCCATCCTGAACTAAACTTCCCATAGACATTTCGTCAGGTTAAGCCACAGTGTCTGAAAGTGTCACTCGAACCAGTCATTTTCTCCGGTGCAGTGGCAGGTCTGCCTAAAAAGAGCGAGAGCTCTGTCAAATTTGGGACACTAAACCAGGATGAGATGTCTGTTACAGCATTGGAGGGTGCACTGTTGCTCTCAGACCAGGACGACTCATTTGATGGCATTCGCTCAGGACGCTCAGTGACTTTCTTTTCAGAGGTGCATGATGAGTTGAGCAGTCTTGTCTTTTCTAACTCTCCTGAATAGTGGGGCGGCAAAGGATTTCACACAGCAGTGAGGATGCAGACTGAGGCCATTAAGCACATCCCACTTAATGGCCATTGTGTTCAAGAACGCATACTTTCATGTATCTATCCTTTTTTTTATTGGTCTGTTATATGAAGATCAGAGGTGATTGGGGGCTCCCAAGAAACCCCTATTGTCGCCATCACACAACGTCTCGTTCGCTATTTCAGGGATCAAAGGTTACGTATGTAACTGAGATGTTCTGCAAACCACACCAGTATGAGATGCATCCTGGGATGCTGTTTAAACAATATGACACTTTAAATATGACACTGAAGAATTATTCAGACAGGTGAACAAAATTGCTGATAATCTTAGCAGTACTAATGAGTACTAATTAATACTAATGAAGTGCATAGTCTACTCGCGTTTGGTTTATATTTCTCCTTCCTTTCTGATTTTCCTCATTTACTTGTTCAGTCTTCTTCTCATTTTCCCCCTCTCCTGCTGTCATTAGTTACCATGGATACATCTCTGTGGCATTATTGCTGGTCTGTCTGGTGGGGGGGGTTATATTGTTCACTTCCATGAAAAGACTGAGGGGAGATTTGGGGGCCGATAAAATGGGAGGAGATGGAGGACTGGAGGAGGGGTGCTGGAGTGTCAGTAGACAAGAGCCGGACCAGAGACCATGTTGCTTGTTTTTCCTTGGACTTATCAGATGTGGTTTATTGTGTGAATGGGGTTGTGTGTGTATGAATGTGTATTTTTTTCACTGCTGAAAAGAGGAAACCAGGGGCACGGCTGGTGAGTTTTATTAATTTCTGAGGTTGGTGTATAAATCTGTAAATGTGATTGCGATGTATTTAGGGTTTTATATTATTTTCACAATATCTGCTGCTTTATGCATTTCAAACACTGGTGGTGTTAGTGTCTTGTGATTGTAGAGTATACTGTAAGTACTCAAGCCTGTTGAAATATACATCTTTCATGTTTTTTGAGGGATCTGTGATGGGGCTGATCTGATATTGTTTTATTTTTTAGAAGGTTATGATGTCTTTTTCTGAAATGTCTTTTGTCTTTTAACTGATAAGATAATAACAACTGTATTCAAATTTACTAGTGACTGATATGGCAAGTGTGAATTATTTTATTTAATGTATTGTTGATGAAGAATAATGTTGAATGTTGCTAGAAAATATTACTTATTCAGTTTTTACAGTTATAAGTGACATCATTAATTTCAGTAAACAAAAACTTTCCAGGAAGACTTGAAGACAACAAATGTTGTCATTGCAAAATTGCATTGGAGAGTAATGATTAGCGAACTACACATTCTTTCTCACTGACACTGCCTTAGTAACTTAGTAGTAGAAGAATTATTTTTAAAAAGAAAAACTAATGTTACATTTGTATATTATTATTTTAGTATATTTAATATATAGTGTATGTGTCACAGATTCGTTACGCTTCAGAGTACTGGTCACCAGCACAAGTTTAGTCTGCGTCTGGGCTTACATGGACAGGGACCCATATCGGTGATCTCCTCTCAAACTCTAGTTCCTGTAAAACCTCTAGCGATTCCCAAGTGAGATTCTGCATCTGTTCCAAGTGTGTTCCCTAGTGAGTTACAACGAATGGTACTTACCTGTGCACTTACTTGGGAATTTACCTGTGCTGTTATTACTTGTGTTGTTACCTGTGCTCATACCTGTTCTTTTAACTATGCTCTTAACTGTGTTCTTCCATTCTTCTGCTGAACACACACAATGTATCAATATATATTTAGATTCAAAGGTGATATTTACGTGAAAGTAGGGACAGAGAAATAAGAGTGTCTGTGTCATTAGTTTTGTAAACAATGTGATAACCCCCACACAAATACAGCCGCTTATCTCTCAGCATGAGAGAAATGTTTGTTTTCCATCTATTCCATTATAATTACTGTGCACTTCACATATGTTTACATTGTCAAGGGTGGCCAGGGACTAACCTTTTTTTAAGGAGTGTATATACAGTATACTGTATATGAGTGTGTGTGGGAGTCCTTGGGTTTTCTGTAGTAAAGTCCAGTACACTACTGTTGTAATTATCAAAGTGATGTAGTCATGACAAACCTAAACACCACAGACACACACAGAGTGGTTGTGGTGGAGAGGTTAGAAGACAGAAGGCTGACAGATGGGAGGTGCTGGTACTTCATCTCTCATCATCTCACTGCTGACCCATTTCCCATTCCAGTCATTTGCTTTGTGTGTGTGGCAGCTGGTGAATCACTGTTTTGCCTCACAGTAAAAAAACACACAGACATGCCATGCCATGCTTGATGTGGTGGTAAATGTTTCTGGAAGATTGTGGGGGTCATGAGCTTGTTTAATTGTTTATTTTTTTTACGGATTATACTCATGTAATGACTGGAAGCTTTGACATCATAAATAGTGAATGTATATGTTGATTATTTCACACACTGAAGAAGGTCTGAAAGCCAGAACATTGCTGGTGACTAGTCTAGACAAATTAGTTCAATGCAGTATTAGATGAGATTGGATCAGACTTTATTGTCATTATGCCAAGAACAAGTACAGAGCTAAAGAAATGCAGTAGCATACAAATTTGTTTTGTTTTTTGATATAAATATTATAGAAATAGGTAAACACTAGTCATTGTGGGTCAAGTCTTTATGAAAATGATGTGTCTTTATCAGCTTTTGGAAAATGGCTAGACTCTGCTGTTTGGATAAAGTTAGGTAGGTCATTGCCCTAGTGGGATGCCAGTGAACAGTCATCCCCAACAGTAAGGATGAAGGTATGAAAGAGTGATCTAGTGCCTCTTTGGGATGGTACTACAAGTTGTCATTTATTATTTATTATTATTATTTTATTATTTATTATTAAGCCTCTGGAGCATGCATAAGTCTAAACTAGTAAATTTAGGTATAGGCAAGCATTTCAATAGTCCAGCCTCGACAAAACAAAAGCTTGGAGTTGTGTGGCGTGCCCTCATAGGAAGGGTCTGATCTTCCTGATGTTGTGTCCATCCATCCCCCCAGACATCAGATTGGTTGTTGTCCAGAGTTGTTGTCTCAGGTTGTTCTGAGAGGTAGTGAGTTAGTACATAGTCGCTCAAGTGTCTTTGCAATGAATGGAAGAAGGGACAACGATCTGTAGTTTTCTAGAAGTGCAGGATTTAGGGTAGATTGCTTCAGCAGTTGATTTACCCGAGCCTGTTTAAAGCCTGTTTACTCCACCCAAAAATAAAAATTATCCCATAAATTCCAAAAGTTCTTAAAAGCACATCCACCCATCATTAAGGTAATCCATACAACTCCAGTTTGTTAATAAATGTCTTCTGAAGTGAAACAATATATTTGTGAAAGAAAATGATTGATATCAGAAGTGCCATATCAATCACTAAGTACGCTAAAAATATAAATTTATTTAACATTTTCTTTCACAAATATATAATTTCGCTTCAGAAGACATTACCTTCTCATAAACCTCCAAGGTAGGTATGAGCCGTCACACACAATGACAGATATTTCTGATGCACGTCCATTTCTTCAAATGTGTTGTGGTTACCATCACTTCAGTCAACTTTATATTTATAAACCGATTACAATCTTAGTATCACCAATTAATTTTACTAATATACATCCTATTATGAACAATAAAATTTACAATTAAACTATGTTTTCTGTATTCTGTGTGTTATATATATATTTCATAATTTGCTGTGTTATTCTTATCATTATATGTAAAGTTACTTTAAAACAATGCAACATTGTAAAAAAGTACTTTATAAATAAATTTGAAATTTGAATTTGAAATGATGTGTGTGTATATTTTAATTTTCTTGGCTGTTGTGTAGAGCAGATACACAGAACATAACACAAAATTTATATTTTTGTAAACTTAAGTAACCTGGCTATTATAGTAGCCAAAAAAGCTATATTAGTAATGATCAAATAAACTAATCTTTAAACTTGACATTACCTTACGCTGCAGCTTTTTAAAATCTAAACAAGCAGTTAATATGTGTGTTTAAAGGTATTGTATACCACTGTATACCATTGTATTCTGTGGTCATACTATGGTGTTTCTATAAAAGCATTGGACTTTGTTAAACCACAAAACAAAAAAGTAAGACCAAGGGAATATGCATTTTTAGCCAATTACAAAACATTACATTACCAAACCAATCGGTTTGTTAGCCAATTACAAAACATAACATTACCAAACCAATCGGTTTGGCTGGCTTGGCTTTGGAGGGAGGTGTTTTGGGGAAGATAAGTACTAATAGTTGGCAGAAGGTAGGAAAAGGGCTTACTACTTACAGCACCCATAAAATCAGAGCATAGTTTTCTTTCCTGTGTTGGCATAATTCATGGAAACAGGATGTTTGGTCAGGATATATTCAAGGGCTTGTCCTTTTTTGTTAAATAGTTCATAGTGTTTAGTTACATCACAGACATGAGCTCTAATTTGCTGCTTGCTATGTGATTGGAGTTGGTATTAAAATGCTCTCAATACGATTTTGTTAACACTTAGCTGGCTCTTAATTATTACAATAGTATCATTAGTTTTGGAGTCTGTACTGACACCTGTCACCCTGGATGTATGAGGTTTGTTTACTGGCTGTTGATGACAGTGTGAACTTCTGAAACTGTTTATGTTTTGTTTGGTTTTTGTTTATGTCCATTTTTTATACACCTCCACAGAGGAGATTCTTTGATTTAATCTCAACAATTTTTGAGTGTCGTTGTTGGTTTTTGTTTGTTATTGTACTTTGTTGCACCGATTCTTTGTTTGTAGCAGTGACTGTAATGGCTATGTGTTAACATTTAAGGCTTGAGTCAACTGTGCTTACCATCACTCTGTGTATTTGAGCTGTATTTTCCCTCATACTCAGTCTGTTTGAATTGCACATTTGTGCCCTTGAGTGTTGTGTCTGTATAGCGCTAGTATTATTAGTTAGTCAAAAATGTGCCCCCGATGGTTGTGTCAACATGGCGGCACCCATGAGTAGTAGACCCATGCCTATGCAGTGAAACTTCTTTCTCTCTCTGTTTCTCTCACTCTCACTAGCATACACACACATAGCAGATAAAGGATACTTGGTGGTGAGTCAGTATGTCAGAGCGGCTCTTGGGAAAAATTTAAGATCAAAATGCTGTCAGATTTTGTGTTTTCTGTTTTGAGGTATGTTGTGTAGCTGTTATCTATTTAAAGTAATTATTCATTAAACGTAAATAAATAATGTGAAACAAATAGATTTTATCCATTGATTTAAATGATTGAAAATTGTACAACATCACGTCAGCTGAACAGGAAAGATGCCATTTATATATCATATTTGATGTGATGTTGAGGGTGTGTTTCTGTTGTTTTTGACTAATGATATTTATATAAATAATGAGTACAGACTAACCCAACTTTGTCATATTTAGTTTATAATGTTGTGCAAACTATAGCTGAAGACATACTAACACACACAGTTACGTGTGAAGTGGGTTTGGCAGGTATTGTTCTTTACTGCTAAAAACAGCAGGTGAAGTCAGTGCCAGGTCCGTTTTTCTCCTCACCTGTGACAGGTGTTTGTTTGCATTTTACATATTCCTGGGGCAACAGGGAGGAACCTGAAAACATGTGCGCACACACACACTTTCTTAATCAGTTCTGAGAAGAGACACATATGGCAAACATGCATATGAAGTAAGATTAGTGCTCTGTAGTCATGTATATTTGTTTTTTACTGCTTTACTGTAACATGTTTGTTAACCCAGAGTCAGAATAAAGGCTACTCTTTGAAAGCTCTTCTTGGAGATCTCAGTTATGTAAGTATAACTTTGTTTATAATGTTATGGTAAAACTCATCACAAGAAGCAAAAATAAATGCGTCAAATACATGAGTCAGTTTTTGACATAGTATGACTATTGGCATAAAATGATTGTGATAACCGCTCATATAGTTTGACATTTGCTGTTTTTTGACATTTATATTGTTTTTTGACATTTATAGTTTGACATTTGCAGAACTAATATTTTATTCGTATTGTGATCTGATCTCTGATTTTGGAAGCAGACTTTGGTATTTTGGCACATATTAGGACTATTTTAAATGTTCAGACATTGTCTCTTCTGAAACTGTAGAAGAAACTCTGTAAAAAGGAAAAATCTGAGGCAAAATATTTGTTTTCGGTTTAATCTCATTACTGTTTGTGAGAAACAACTGAGATATTAAAAAGATCTTATTTGTGTTTCCCTCCAATGGGAAATGTGTGTTAGTACTCAAACTTACAGCAGTATTGCTGAAAAATCAATAAAGGGCTACAGTATTGTAAAATGCTTTACTGCTTTTAATATTCAAATGGCCGATTTCATGATTATGACGTGGTCAGGATTAGATTTTAGTTTTATCTTAGATTTGTACTGCATTGTATATTCACCAAAGTATCACCAAAACTTGGGCAGCTTGTGATCTGTATTGTGAAGCACTGATATTTATTTAGTTTGACGTTTTATAGTTTGAGATATAATTGTCTCTTTATTGGTTGTCTAATCAATTGCTGATGTCACTCTGGCTGTGATGAAGGTGAGATCCTCCCTGGATTTTTCAACTGTTGAAGCAGAAGAGAGAATGTGTATACTGTTCTGAGGTAAAATGTGGTATAATGGTAAAACATACTATAATGAGGCAGCAGAATAATTAGACTGTAAAATGTTTTACATATGGTTTTATGATTTATGACTTTAAAGCACCACAGTAGCAGTCAACTAATTTTTCATTAGCTGACTATATTTTATTATAAATATATATTTTAAAAATATCACACAGTGCAGCATTCTGATATAAATCCATAACAAAACGATTCTGAGTGGTTACAGTTCAATGGGCAGCAGGAAGTATGTAAATATTCCTGTAGTTGTGTGGAATTACTTCCTATGCCATGAATTCAGGATTTTCTGTTAGCTAGCTTAAAATTTGCATCAATGTAGAACTAGCATCGATGGCTTGGGATGTTTTTTGAGTAGTAACTGAAGTACTGGGGAGGCAGGATGTGTCAGAATGTGTCATTACCTTTACCTGACATATTCAGTAAGGAAAGTAAAAACTTTGTCATAGTTCTGGGCCTAGTGATGGCTAGAATTTTATCATTCCAATTAAGATGAACACAAATGTAGAGATATAAAAAAATGTACAGATATAAAAAAACATATATTGTGCATTATCAGCTAACTATCAGCTATTATCAACTTCTGTACCAAGTGGGTACAATTATCTGAAAATATGTTTGTTTTTATTTAGTCCGTTTTGGCTCTTCTTTGTATAGATTTGTCCACACCTGTACTGCAGTATTCCTGTGAATCTGCAGACCCACTACAGAGAAGGAAAACCCTGCCTCCTCCCAGACCATGCCCCAGTCAACTCACAGTGAGACCATGCCCCCACGCATTAGCCACGCCCAAGAAGCTCACAGCACAGACACCCTACGGTATTGACTTTTCCATTATAAAACATGCTTGCCTAAACATGTTCACAACATAATCCAGTGACAATTTATTGTCCTAATAGGACTTTTGGATATTTCCAGCATGTGTGTATGCTTGTGATGAGCGTGCACATGGTATTTGTGTTGGTTTCATAAAGGACAAAACAGACAGAGGAAGGAAGTGCAAAGAGCTCAGACTACCTGCTTCCTGAATTTAACTTATTAAATGACATCATAAATATCATATTTATTCAGTTGCAACCCATTTAAACAACTCATTAAATTGTTTTTTGTTTGAGGCACATTAACTGTTCATTTACACAAACAGTATATCTTCTTGTCTTTGTTGTGTGTATGTGTGTGTTTGTGTCTGTGTATTTGTAACACTTGTTTGTGTAACCACAACACTTTTCGCACGCTCATCTACACTTCCTGTTCTCACATCAGGAAGCTGATAGTTGCTCGGACAGCTAAAGTGTTTTACTTTTATGCATTTTGTTAGCATTGTTAACTTTGTTATTTGTTTTGCCATTTGGGTTTATCAGAATGAAAGGTTTATCGCTTAAGTGAATGAAATGGGACCAGACTTTTGTGATGGTGACAAAGATTGTGTGATTGTTTTGTGTTTGTCTCTGTGTCAGTGCCCCTTAAGCCTCTGCACCTGCTGTCGCTGGGTCAAATCTCCCAGCAACCTATCGCCCTCTGCACAGCCCACCTCAGAAACCCAGAGGCCCATCTGCAGGATCAAGGTTCATCAAGAACTTCCACAACTCAAGGTAATGTTTAAGTCTGTGTGTCACTTTGTGTGTTACACAAGTTACACTGGCAATGTATTTTTGGAGTATGTCAGGATAAGGAGTTGGATTTGTGTATTATAGTGTGCCTGTGTTATTTATAATGTTTGCAGGAAAACATCACTGTTACTGTACTATCGTTCCTACACTGGGTTACTGGTTTGTTAGACTTGTTGTATTTGGGAACAGGCTTATTTGAAAACCACCTATCACCCACATAATATTACACTAGAAAACACCTATCAGATCCATAGTAAACACACAGAGCACTCTAATAACTGCACAGCAATGTGGAAGAAACTATTTAGAACACCTTAGTAACCACACAGCAATAAAATAGCAACCACCCAGAGACCTTTACAATCTAACAGCAGTACAGAAAAAAAAACAATTAAAACACCTACTGTTTTTTAGGCTACTGTTTTTTAATAAACCACGAGTTTAATTAGAGTGCTTGACTGTTCTGATTTTCCTAACTTCTCAAGGTTTCCAATTCTGGTTCTCCAGCAAAGAAACAACTTCCAGCGAGGTATCATGGAGTCTTCATCCACTCAACAACCTGACATGAGCGATCAGCCTCATGTCACCCAATCAGCAGCAGCAGAGGATTCTGGGAAATTAAGCTCTGTGGGCAGACTTGCAATCAAACACTCTGAAATATCTGAACGTTTGGGACTGTGCAGATTGGACTCTCAGATTCAGATTGACTGTGCAAATGATGTGGAAACGAAAAATAAGCTTCAAAAAGAACATACAAATCTATCCAGTAGTGGTTTGGAGAATAATCATTGTGACTTAGAAAGTGACCAAAATGATGGGAGCAGTAATAATAGAGATCTGAATCAGAAGGAGCCTTTACCTGAGGGCCCCTGTGATGCTCGGGATCATGAAGGGACGGAACCAAACAAAAAGATACCAAATCGTGACAGCGGGATCGATAGCCCCTCTTGTGGGGCAGAGGGAGAGGTATTTTCAAATAAGGACCCTATTAAAGAGGAAGACAGGAATGATAGTATCGCCACAGAAACAGAAAGCAAGTCATGTGTCACCCTTAGCAATAAACAAGACTCATCACAGGATGAAGACAGTGACCTGGATGAAGGGAGCTGTGAAGATCTAGAGAGCCTGGAACTCAGAGTAAGGCTATAGACTCACATACTTTTGTAAATGCAGTATTATGATTCTGTAGCTCTGTAGAGAGGTATATGTTTATATTAGCACATTGTTAACATTAACATTACATGACATAGCCTTAACCTTTGCTCCAATGTGCTATGGGGGCAAGTCTTTGCTAGTTGTCAAAGACTTGCTTTGCAAGATGATGCTAGTCTGCAGATTTTGGCTAGTCTGAGGTGTCAGTGTTTTCAAAAAGTATATAATGGCTGTAGTTAACATTCGGACTATCCCATCTAGTAAGATGATATGCTTGATACGTTCGCTGACATTTCAAGCCAACTTTGGTGGTAATAATGTTGTGCAATGGGATTTATGTTTCCACGTGAGTTTGCACAAAATTACATGGCACATAAATATTGGGTAAAATTGGATAAATTAAGGAGAATAAACTGTTTGATTACTACAGTAGGACTACAGTATAGTGATTGAATCAGCCCAGAAACAGTGTCATACAGACTTGTGTCAAACATTTAAGAAGCATGCTTTACATTTGTTGCACTTCTGTGTATATTTTCTCCACTTTTTGTGCATGTATGTGCTTTTTGGCAACTAAATTGACTGTGCGTGGGTCTATATATAGGAGTGAGATTTAGCAATCAATATACTTGCATATTCATAGCGTACCCAAAAACAACATTAAACTCTCAAAATAAAAGTCATTTATACACTGGTTTACAGTATAGCAGAAGATCATTTTGATCATTAAATGGTGCAAACTATTTTAATTTATATAATAGCATTTTTAAGAAGTACTAATAATAGATTTATCATATGATTTTCTGTAACAGGTTGTTCTAAACAATATAGTATAATAGCATTTATTAATCTTTGTTAGTTTTGTTAGTTAACTAATGTTAACAAATACAATTGTTTATTTTAAAATAGGAAATAGTAAGTGTTGAATTTAACATAAACTAAGATAAATAAATGCAGTATAAATATTGTTAATTGTTCACAATAACTAAAGTAGTAACTAATGTTAACAAACAAAATCCTATTGTATAGTGTTTTGTGTTGTGTGCAGTTATAGTGTAAAAATTGTTGTGTTTAACTGAGTGCAATCTCATATAATCTGTCTGCCTTTCAGTCTGTAAACTATATGAGAGCAAATGCATTCGCTGACTAGAGAGCGTTTCTGTGTCTGTTCATTTGCCTGGCTGACAGCATGCAGGTTTTCAACTTAGCTGAGGGTGAGGCTGGTTACTATGTGATTATTACAGTAGACAGGGACGCCAGCATCTCACTTCACAGGTTTGCTCACTTTCTGCATTGTACATTTTCATGGATGGGGAAGCAGTTAATTTTCTGTGCCTGCTAATACATTCTCACACATATACACGCACAGGCATTATTCCTCTGTACCCAGTGGACCTGCAGAGACTTATGGGTAGAAACACTGGAGGGTGTTTGACAAAACACAGGGTGTGAGGGAATCCACCCAACCCCGTTTGGCCGTCACACAGTATGACACAGCAGGTTGGTAGTGTGTTAAATTTGTGTTGAGAGGCAGTTAGACGCAGTTAGTGTTTTGTGTCATAAAGGTGTGACAGGAATAAGCTTTGTGTCTACTCAGCAGGAGTCACCTCACACACCTAGATGATATTAGCACAAAACACACACACCCCTTACCATGGTATGTGCCACAAACTGTAATTTTATTCTCTTTCAGTGAAGGAATGTTCATCTATTGTATAAATATCCATACACACAAACAGCAACACCTTTGGTTTCCTGTCTTTCCTGACTGTGGCCAGCACATCTGTCTGTATGTGTGTGTGTGTGTGTGTTTGTGTACTGTATGTGTGTGCTTGTGAACAGCTGAAAAGTTGATGGGTTTTAATAGCATACTGTCACACAGGATGTGGAGCAAGCTGCTCATCACAAGCGAGAAAAGATTAAACACACAGCATGCACATGCGGCAAGCAATAGATGTTTTTTTGTTCTTAAGCATGTAGGTGGTTGATGTTTAAGTATGAACATTTGACACAACAAAAAAGAAGACGTGAGAAGTTAAATTGTTATATTTCACACAGTCTTGGCTACACAAATCCTGCAGAAAAGCTAATCAACATTATGATGTTCAGTGTTGTTCTGGATGGAGGAGCTTTAAGTGTACCGACTATTTGATTAACAGTAACACACACAGTAACACAAAGTAACACATTTTACTACACAACTGCTTTTAAAGGGACAGTTCATGGAAAAAAACGAAAATTGTCATCATTTACTCATTTTAACTTGTTACAAACCCTGTTTAAATTTCCTGTTCTGCTGAACACAAAAGAAGATATTTTTACGAATGTTTGTAAACCGAACAGTTATGGGGCATCTTACACTTCCATTGTGGGAAAAAACACTATGTAAGTAAGTGGTGCCCCCAAAAAATGTTTTGATACAAACAATAATTATTGTCTTTAATTAAATCATTAAATTATCTGTCTTTGTGTTCAGCAGAACAAAGAAATTTATATAGGTCTGGAACAACCTGAAGGTGAGTAAATGATGAATTGTCATTTTTTAGTGAAATGGTACAAATACAGACTGTGTCGAGCAGACAAGGTGTCAGTGGAGCCAGTAGGTATTGTTAGGCATGTGTCCTCCCATTTCCTCAAATCTGCAGTGTGTGCATTGGAGACATTGAAAATGCGAGACAGTGATTTTGAGACAGTGTCACATTTGCCCACTTAAAAACTAATTTAACTGCTTATCACACAAGGTTCCTTAAAGGATTTGAAGTTACTGTATACGTGTTAAAACACAACATCACTGGTTAATGGTTGTTGGTTCTTGAGTAAAGAAAATTTCAGGGATTCTTATTGCTGTTTTTTATTGGATGTTTCTCTTAGACCTCACCGTCTGAGTCTCAAAAGTTACTGAACATTGCTAAAGAGTTGCTTCAAACAGAAGAAGCTTATGTCAAAAGACTCTACCTACTAGACCAGGTAACACAGGCACACCCACAATCCCTCCTTTAAAAATTTTGTCTGGCTATTGGACAGTATATGAGATTTTCACTGTGTATGTTGACATGAATTGTAGCTAACACACTGCTTTTCTTGTGTTCATACTACTTTCTGTTTCCTTCTCTCTATTTCCTTAGATGAGTGTGTTGATTCTGCTATATGCATGTAGACACTAATGTTAATTATAATGGGAGCTTTAGAGTTCACATGCTTGCAGACTACACGGGGTGTAAATTCTAGGTACAAGAATCAAATTCTCAAAAGGTTTCACAATTTGTTGAGTCATGTTTCTTTTTCTTTTATAATTGTGAAGTTAAATATCAGAATATAAAAGTGTATCTGGATAAACTTAAAAATGTTCTGTATGTTTCGACCTTCCATGCATAAATAAAATACATATGATGCAACCCTGAGCTCTTAACTCCTCACAGAAACCCTTCTGTGTGTGCGTGTGTATGTATATGTGTGTATGTATGTGTCTGTGTGTGCATGTGTGTATGTCTGTGCGTGCCTGTCTGTGTGTGTGTGCACATGTCTATCTGTGTGTCTGTGTGTGTTTTCAGGTGTTTTGTGCCCGTCTCACAGAGGTGGGCATCCCTGCAGAGGTCATCACTGGAATCTTCTCCAACATCTCCTGCATCTATCGCTTTCACCATCAGTTTCTCCTGCCTGAACTCCAGACACGCATCACACAGGAATGGTAAGACCACACCAGCACACCTTTCAACAGTTTGTCAGATAATAATAGATCTTGAATACAAAATTAAAATAAGCCATATATGTCACAGTGTACAGTTAATGTTATGTGTACAGTTAACTTGACTTCACATATCTATAAAAAATCTCCTAGACTTAGCAGTTACATAAAAATCATTGGAAAAATGGCTAAGCAAAGTAAAGTTATCTCCAGAAAACTTACTTGACACTTGCCTTTGTTAACTTTGTTAGTCTGTAACTGCTTTAAAGGGGTCATGAATTTTTTTTATTTTTTATTTTGTAATGTATTTTGTAATTGTGTAGTTACTGGCTTGATTTACTGATGTACTGGCTTTGAACGATTTTGAGACAAAGAAAATCTTAACTTGAATAATCACATCAGAAATCACTGATTACAGATTAGGCAGTAGAATGTACATTGTTACTTACATAACGTCGGATCCATATTCTGTTTCAAAGCCTGTGCTGAAATTGCGACTGAATTACAAAATAATCCACAGTGAAATGTACCGAAAAAACTTTCCCAACATTAGGAAACTTGTTATTTATGTTTTATTGATATTTTATTTTACTATCAATGTCACTTTTCACTAACGGGCCAGTGGGTGGCGCCAAAGACCCGATGATGTAGAAGTGGGCCTTCAGCTTCTCTAGCGGTCTTCAATGCTTTCAAAATAAAAGCTGTTGTTGGAACAAAAATGAAATTTTAAGCTCTGAAACCAGGATATTTTATAGTATAACTATATTTTAATTGTCAAAAGATGAAGGAAAATCTGAAGATCTGTAACCAAAAGTTATTTTCCTGATATTAAGGTTATTTTGGAGCGCATGGAAGTGTTGCTAAACTTAAAAACACTTCTGCAGTTTAGAACATTTTTATAAAAAGTTTGTAGTAGCGGTATATAAATAAACACAAACACGTTCACTACAATAAATACAATAAAATAATAAAATATGTATGTGTTTGCCAGGAACCGTAATCAACGCATAGGAGACATCCTGCAGAAACTAGCCCCATTCCTGAAGATGTATGGCGAGTATGTGAAGAACTTTGATCGGGCCATGGAGCTGGTTAGCACATCGACGCAACGGTCTGCTCAATTCAAAAGTGTTGTGCAAAACATCCAGGTGAGAACCTGTGGACAGATTGCATGTGATTCCAGTAGTTTCTATACAATACACTACAAATGTACCTGAAATCTGTGTGTGTGTGTGTACAGAAGCTGGAGGCGTGTGGAAACCTGACACTGCAGCATCATATGTTAGAGCCTGTGCAGCGTATTCCACGATATGAACTTCTGTTAAAAGATTACTTGAAGAAACTGCCTGACGGAGCCTCAGACAGAAAAGATGCTGAGAGTGAGTTAAAAACACACTGAAACACACTTGTGATGTTTTTTTCTTACATTGCTCTACATTGTTCTCATAATAGTACAGCCCCAGAACAATATTATTCAGTAATAAAGCAGTAAATCACTACAGGCTGTGTGTTACAATCACTTTACAGCAGCTGAGGGCTGTTCTTAAGCACTAAAAACTAAAACTTTACACACTTAGAAACTATTTTATAGTTTTATTAATGCAATGAATTAATGTAATGAATTAATGTTCCAATAAATGGAACGGACGTGTGTCATATCTTCTGCATGCATTGAGTGATTTACATCAAACTTTACGTTTAATGTAAAAAATATGTTTGACAAAGTTTGTCACTTACAAAAGATTTAGAACAAACTTTAAAATAGTCCTCAATTATTTAATTTTTGAATAAATGCATGTGACAACTATGCATCATTTTCTGAGAAGCACCAGGTGATGATGTGCTTGGGTGCTTGGGCCTGCCTTTGCTATTAATATTTTTTGTATTGTTTTTACTATTGTTTACACTGATTTTTACTGTGTTTTACTGTTTACACTTATTTTTACTCTTTTAACACAGCTAATCAAGAATAAATGTAATAGTTTCTGTAAATTTTAAGTACTTTTAAGTTCCTATACTGTGTGTGAACTGTATGTCTTCCTCTTTCTTACAGATGCTCTTGAGTTGATCTCCACAGCAGCAAACCATTCCAACACTGCTATCAGGAAAATGGTTAGTTATAATTTTGTCTATTTTATCACACAGACAGGAAGTGTTTCTTTCATTTCCTGTCTGTGTCTTCTGGGTAAAAGTGCACCATATCACGCTCACTTCTCTTTCTCTCTCTCTCTCTCTCTCTCTCTCTCTCCTTCTTCCGGCAAAGCACAGTTCTTCATTTAATTCCATTTCGTTTACATTTGTTTTCCTTAGTTTGTTCTGAGAACAAATGCAAGTAATCCTGTCCTGTATGGCTGTGTGTGTGTGTGTAGGAGAAGATGCACAAGCTCTTGGAGGTGTATGAGCGGTTAGGTGGGGAAGAGGACATTGTTAATCCAGCTAACGAACTTATTAAGGAAGGTCTCTTGAAGAAGATGTCAGCTAAGAATGGCACCGCTCAGGACCGATACCTTTATGTGGTGCGAATATCAAGTTAATTATTCATTACACATTATTTATTGCACTTAATATCCTAATCACTGGTATTTCACTTGCCAAATCAATTTGACTAAAACATTCATTGATGTGGACTTCTAATATTACAATATTTTCCTGTTTATCCATTGTCTGAAACCTTTATTCGTGAATGAAGATAATAGTATTGTTTGCATGTGTTTGCGTGTGTGTGTTTGACAGTTCAATAACATGGTGCTGTACTGTGTGCCCAAGCTGAGGCTCATGGGACAGAAGTTCAGTGTCAGAGAGCGTATTGACATTGCAGGGATGGAGGTAAATTTCAAAGATATATAAGTGTACATGTTTATTTGTGTGTTTATGATAATGTTTATTGTCTCTCAATGGTTCAAGATTCAGGAAAATGTTAAGCAGAACATGCCTCACACTTTCACCATCATTGGCAAACAGCGTTCTCTGGAACTGCAGGCCAGGTGTGTATGAATCATAAATATAGTGCAGAGTAAACTGTGCCCAGTGTAAACACATTTATAAAAATAAACATTTACATTTATGCTTTTGGCAGATGCCTTTGTCCAAAGAGCATTACAGTACATTGAGGGTATACGTTTATATCAGTATGCGTCATCAACCTCATGACCTCAGTGTTGCTAGTGTCACTTAAGCTGCAGAAAAGCTAGAACACTGGGAGAACTGAACACTGAATATGTGTTTTTCTTTCAGGACGGCTGAGGAGAAGGGCGAGTGGATTAAAGTACGTTTATTCTGTTTGTACACACACATATGCACGGACATACACACACAGTGGTCCCCCAAAAAATCATAGACACTTCAGCCACAGTTACAGTTTTTCTCAATTGCTTTGGCACATTTTTCGAAACAGTCTTAACATTCTCTAAACTGTGAGTGCAAATGTCACAACTGTTTGCAGGAACTTCAAAACTTTATAGCATGTCTGCAAAATGTAGTTACTCACCCAAAACATTTAATTCATGCTTCAAAACCTAGTTATTGTGTCAATAATTTGGCCAAGGCCACCAAAATCTAAAGTATTTTTGTCATTGTGTGAGCCATACTGGTCAAAATGTTTAGTTGTTTTTTTACCACAACAGTCAACCATGAAAATTAAGGGTTTAAACAAAAATTTGATATTTGTTGAGAAAAGTCAATAGTATGTAGAAGAAGAAAAAGCCTATGAACATTTGTATTTGTACAGTGTTTATTTTGTACTTCATGTGTATATACACACAATACAAGTGTATTACTGTAC
>JAZGTJ010001278.1:0-60604 GCA_036877575.1 Botia almorhae | reverse complement strand
TAAATTACGTAGCCTGCAACACGCTAAAATGACTGGCCCAGCTAACCCTTTTCGGTTTGACAATCTGGCCCAACTGAATTTGTAATTGAATAGCCCTGATATAATCTATCTATTACTAATACACTACTGGGAGTTAGATGACATGTAGGTTCAGCATTACTTACAGTCAGCAGAATGTCTAAAAGGGACCATCAAAATAAAGTGTAACCAAAAGTTGCCTGTTTATATACTAGCTAGCTATGTAAGCTTGCCCACGTAAATACTGCTGCAACTAAGTTATTATAGCCAAATCACATATTTTATGAAATGTGCATGCTGAACCAGAGTACATCTCTAAATATGGTTCACAGGCACTACAACACATGAATTACGACATTTTGACTGCAGCAGCTAATCCAGATTTATTATGCGGCTGCTTTTCCGTCACACTCCTAATGAGAGATTCGTCTCAGCCATCACGGCACACCTACATCTTTCATGTCTACCCTGTCATATTATCTCTATCTTACGCTTTTCCTTCAGGTATTTGTCGACTTAACCTCTTCAGGGAAAACTAGTCCCATCTGAATAGGTGTTAAGTAGATATTTTGCAGACGTACATTGTGACTTTAATCCTGTATGAATCAAACAGATCTTTGTTTCTCTGTTTTTCCCAACCCAGGGGTCCTCTGACAACAACTGATTGCACCCAAATAGGAATGTCTATGATTCTGGTATATTATTTATTTTTCAAAAAGAAAAACATTTTTTTTTTGATGGCGTATAACATCACACAACAAGAAGTGAAATGAAATGATGCATTCAAACTGGATGTCAAAGGAATAATTTTGACTTGTGTCAAATACTCTCACTAAAGCAAAATTATTATTGGTACCCTTTCTGCACTTTCAGAATATGAATTTTGATTTTTTAACAACTTCTATGTACTTTGTAACATCCCATCAAAAAGAAAACTGAGGCATTAACATATTAGTCTGATGATGGACAGCTCAAAACAGCCACAGTAGAAGCAGTAAGATATGATTGTTATCTTAATTCCTTCCCTTAATTGTACATACACATAAATCTTGTTTATTTCAGTCAACTGATATGCAGAGAATAGACACTCCCATCTTAGTTCATGTAGAACCTATTCCTGTTTTTGGTACCTGAAATCACAGACGTTTTATGCTAATATTTTACAGAAAACTACTCCCATCCAACTCAGGTGTTTTGACGGCCACTGCGGCGTGTTAGTTTTTAATGTTTATTTATTAAGCCTCTCTCAGTCCACTGTGGATCAGAAGAGAGGAGGCAGTTATTAATGTTCTTAATTTGCGTATTTGATTATCCTGTTTATGAGTGTCAGTTTGTGGCTGTTTACCACTGTTATTGCTTGAACACACACACACACATTAGCATATCTGCACCATAGCGCTTCTCATATTGGCGTTAGGGGAAATGCATGTTCATGTGGATGAGAACACAGTGCTGGAGAAGATGCACCTCAGATCAAAGTCTGGGTTGTAGCGCTCTAGTTGTTTCACATGAGGAATTGAGGACACGTGTGTACTGTACAGATCTCTGTGAAAGAATTGGACAGCTGCTGTAAAGACCGTCATGCATACAAATGTGTTAACTAGTAACTAGTTCTGCCTTGTTTAGGCAACACAAATAAAAAAATCAAACCCCACCTCCCAAAAAAACGGACTAATGTTGTTTAAATAATATTTAATGTATGTATTTGATAATTTTATACTTTATGTGATCAAATATGCTTTAGGTTGGGGTCCCAATTACCCTCTCTGGGTTTATTTTGTAATTTAAAAAAATATTATCCATATATATATATATATATATATATATATTATCCTATTACACAACTTGCTGCATAAATAAGTAATTGACCACAAAATATTGATCAGAGATTAAATATTTTATTAGTTATTATTTTATTACATGAAACATTTAAGTAGTACAGCATCATAGATGAATGTTCCAATAATAAAGACCAAAGTCTTGTTCTCAATTTTTTTGTTTTGTTGAATGTTTATTTGCACTTGGAATTGGCGTCATGTTATGGAAGTATGTAGCGAAAACCATTTTACCTACATCATAAAAGAAATTTTAAATGTAGCCTTTGGATATGTGTTGTGTAACTATTGCTTCCTTTTTTAGCCTTATTCTAAATAGGAGAAATTCTATTTAAAGTTTGACAACAATATACTGTATAATCACAGGCAGCTTAAGAAAAGATCCGGTTGTGATTTGCTTTAGAATAATTGGGGCATTCAGATGGTCTTGCCCAAATAAACACTAGGACAAGGAAAAGATGATGTGTCTATTCATATTATATGAGAGCAGGCTTGGCATACAGTTGTCTGAGGTTTGGATGTATCAAACTTATCCGAGACTGCAGTGGCGTAACCGAATAGTTTTAATGAGTAAGTTTAATTGGTAAGTTTCGCTGTTCTCGTTACGTTGATGTGTTCCTGAAGCAAGTGTACAGAAAACACCTGAACTGTGAGAGGTGCTGGTCTGTGCAAAACTGCAGGAGGGTTGCTAAGGTGTTCTGAGGGGTTGTTAGTAAATTATTAAAGTGGTTGCTGGAGGACTGATTTTGGAGGATGAAGCCCATCCCATGTTTCTGATATGACTTGGGTCCCTCCAATGATATCTGCTGGATGTTATGAAATTGCAATTTGGGAGTCTGATTTTATTTGGCTTTCCTTTGCACTTTTTCAAACACGAAGCTGGAAATGAAAAAAACCATTACCATGTCCATGGCAGTTTTTTAGCATATAAGGAGGTTTGGTATGTCAGTAGAAATTGTTCTGTGAGAGATACTGAGGCCAACATTAGTTGTGTGTACACAGTTGAAGAAAACTGCTTTGATTTTAGGTGTACACCCCACTGTTTGCACATCTCTGCACATTTAAAATACACTCAGGGAACAGAGTGAAAGAAATTGGCCTATTTGAATGTCTATCTTCATCTTCTATCTATGTCCCCAGATTCCTTTGAAGGCTGAGGAGAATAAAAACCAAATCCTATCGGTGAAAATGATCACTTGCAGTGGTCCAGTCTCAAAGGAATCGGGTCGGAACCTTTGATCCATCAACAGCAGTGTCACAGATGAAGTTTTCATTAGTAGTACATCTGAGAGATCCACTTTATTATGCCACTTTATTAAGATGATTTGTCAATTAATAATTAAAAATGACAGTATGTTTCAAATCTCATTTTTAAGTAATGGTCAGGACTGGGATTCTGGCCGTTCTGTAAAAGACAGACTCTTGCTCTTGCTGAATCAGTATAAATAATATATAATAATAAGCCATGCAGGAATTGAATGACCTAATTTGGCAAAACTACTGTCACATAATGATAACACTAGTGGAAGTGCTGACATTGAGACATTGGCCAAAATATCAATTAGATTTGAGTGTCAGTGCTGAGCATCAAGTTGTAATAAACATCTGCTAGGTAATTAGCAAAATTGCTAGCAGCAAAACATAATCCAAGATCAAAAACAAGACAGTGCAAAACTCCTTGAATTGTTTGTACTCTAAGGAGTTTTTGTACTGTTCAGTTCAATACAAAAAGTTTGGACTGAACTGGAACATTGTGATTGCTCATCTGGCAGATGGAGGATACAACAGATTATCATGATCTGGTATAATTTACTGGGACTGTACAGCATCACTCCACAATGGCAATCCAGGCACCTGTTCTGGCTCTTTGAAATGTCAAAATTATGCTTGACTGCAATACAAGTCTGGATTTATGAAGCTGGTTTTCATTGTAGGAAGAATTACTGCTGCCGTGACCGTTACAAAATGTACGGAAATGTCTGTTTTGCACTTTATAGCTCACTTTTCACACTTGGTAATAGTGCAGTGTTAATTGAACCAGTCAAATAGTGCTGATTTTGTTGAAACTGCACTTTCTATAATAAGCCTCATTAGCATTGAAAAGAGGAATGTTTGGGCTAAAACAAATGTCTCTTAATTTCGGCATAGTGCTATTTAGGTTTAGCATCTGCTTAAACCGGATTGCAGGTGATTCATGAAATGAAACTGCTAAACGACTGTGCTCTTTAGTCAGTTTACACCTAAATGTAGTTTTTAGTGGGTTTATTTTAGATAAAATACTTTTGAATACAAATTTGTGGTCTAAGTTGTTTTTCTACACAGTTTTTTTTCCCAAGAAATAGATTCACTGTCAACAAGAGCAGTTTTGACATGTTTCCATCCCTGGAGTACTCTAAGATTTTTGTATCTGAAATGTCAGAGAAAATCTTAGGTTTGTGCCTTTTAACTTTCTCAGCTGCTGGACGTGGAGGAACTCAGAGCGCTTATCATAAATGCTTGTGGCCTTCAACTCTGTCAGATTTTAATTGTCGCTAAATGACAAACTTTATTCCCTGCCTCTAAGGTGTCCTCTTAAAGTTTGATCAATATTTGTGGACATTTGTCTCAATAATTACCTCAGCAACACATTAGCATGAGATTAGATCTAAGCGTTGCTAAGTGGAAAACAAGTTCACAGCTTTAAATGAATTCAATTCAACAATTATTTGGTTCTTGTTAATCTGTCACAAACCATTTTGTGAATTTTGAATCACAAACTAGGACTTGCACTACTAAACTATGATTTGTTTAAGTCCTCCTGGAAAGTTCATACTTATGACCACAGAAAGCGTAATTGCCACATGATGACATGCACGTTCAAATCGTTTAAAAACGTTCCATTTTGGTTGGGGAAAAAAAGACTCACCAGAGGCAGAGTAGGTGATCTTTTGTTATACTGGTTGAAAGTCTGTTTACATCCTGATAGCAATCACTAAGTAAAGTGGTTTAGATACATTTATAATATATGCAGCACCATAAAATGTTTGTCCAATCATTTCATGATAGGATGTCTCACTTGCCTGTCACACTATTGATTTGCATATTATGAGAAATGTAGTTTCCTAAATGTAGCGACCACTCAAGGCTTAGTTATATATATACTGTATATATATATATATATATATATATACAGGGGTTGGACAATGAAACTGTAACGCCTGGTTGTAGACCACAATAATTCATTAGTATGGTGTAGGGCCTCCTTTTGCGGCCAATACAGCATCAATTCGTCTTGGGAATGACAGATACAAGTCCTGCACAGTGGCCAGAGGGATTTTGAGCCATTCTTCTTGCAGAATAGAGGTCACTACGTGATGCTGGTGGAGGAAAACGTTTCCTGACTCGCTCCTCCAAAACACCCCAAAGTGGCTCAATAATATTTAGATCTGGTTACTGTGCAGGCCATGGAAGAAGGTCAACTACACTTTTATGTTCATCAAACCACTCTATCACCAGTCTTGCTGTGTGTATTGATGCATTATCATCCTGATACATGGCACCGCCTTGCCATACAATGTTTGAACCATTGGGTGCACATGGTCCTCCAGAATGGTTCAGTAGTCCTTGGCAGTGACAAGTCCATCTAGCACAAGTATTGGGCCTAGGGAATGCCATGATATTGCAGCCCAAACCATCACTGATCCACCTCCATGCTTCTCCACACCATAACTCTCCCGGATGTGGGAAAGACAGTGAAGGTGGACTCATCAGAAAACAATACATGTTTCACATTGTTCACAGCCCAAGATTTTCACTGCTGGCACCATTGAAACCAACGTTTGGCATTGGCACGAGTGACCAAAGGTTTGGCTATAGTACATTGACCCTGTGGAGCTCCCGACGGACAGGTGGAAACAGGAGAGTTAAGGTGCAAATTTAATTCTGCAGTGAGTTGGGCAGCTGTGGTTTTATGTTTTTTGCATACAATCTGGGTTAGCACCCGGACATCCCTTTCAGGCAGCTTCCTCTTGCATCCACAGTTACTCCTTTTGGATGTGGTTCGTCCTTCTTGGCGGTATGCTGACATTACCCTGGATACCGTGGCTCTTGATACGTCACATAGACTTGCTGTCTTAGTCACAGATGCGCCAGCGAGAAGTGCACCAACAATTTGTCCTCTTTTTAATTCTGATATGTCACCCATAATGTTGTGTGCATTGCAATATTTTAAGCAATTAAAAAAATTAAGCCATGAAACCTCCAACACTAAATTGCCCAGTGTTTCAGTATCATTGTCCAACCCCTGTATATCTATATCTATATATATTAATATTTTTCTATATTAATCAATTGTAATACACAAAATGTATACAAACTTTTACTGTTAACATTTACAATTACAACATAACTTTTCTAAAATTATGATCGAACCCTATTTGTCTATGGCATGATTCTTTATTGACATGCTCCCAACTCAGAACCTTAGAGCCTGAAAATCTTAGAGCCTGAGATTTCTATGGGTTACTGAAACTTTACGATGGTGTTCATGTGCGCTCTTCCCATAAATACTTAACTGCACCATTAGAACCTCAAAAGACCTTGTTCTTTACTGCATTGACGGACGGTTGCCCTTCATTGCTTGTTTGAGATGGTTGCACTTGATGTCAAGCTTAAGTCTCATAATAGCAGCTGATCAAAGGAAAGCAGAGGCAGATGGGTATTAGCTAGTCAGTCACTAGGCTCGACTTTGGCTCAGGTAACAATTTAGTGCCCTGTGGAGTGAAGGCTGGAACAGGGAAAGGTGTTATTAAGATGTCTCTGCCCCTGTTCCTCTCAGGCTTGGAACACAGCGCCAACATATCAATGAGAGCTTTTCACACTGCGAGCCCTTTAGCCAATACATTATTCATTGTTCCTCCGTACCTCTGCTCTACCACGAGCGCAAGTGGCGTACAAATTGTACATGTGGAGAATTCTTGCCACTTTGCTATATTACGGGGACCCAATGCATTAGAACTCAGCATGCCTGGAAGACAGACAAATTACCAATGGGAATATACTGTTTTTCTTCTGTCTCTGAAAGAGACCGCAGAAGATCAATCTGTTGAATGGAAGACGGTAATGATGGACTAATGAGATGTGACTTAACCTTTGCCAAAATGGTTACCGGAGTGCCGCCCCTGATCAATAGACATTTGTTTAAGAGCTATTCGACAGTTGTAATCTCAGCAGCTGATTAATGAATTAGATGCACAGTCGAGTTGCGAGGATACAGAATGAAATTGACTCGCAGACAAGACAGAGGTCAGACTCTGTGCAGAGTGTGTGATTTTGATTGAGTCAAACACTATCCATTTGTTGCATGTAAACAGCATGATCACAAACGAAGTGTCTTTCTGCTGTGCCTTATTAGAGGCTTGTCACAGTAGGGGTGGGTGGTATGACCATTAGTACACTGCAAAAAAAACTCGTTTAAAAACCTATTTGCCAAGAAAAATTCATTTCATTAAAAGGTAGATTTAGTATATTTTTCTAAAGCCAAATGCACATAGCATTTCTTTTTAAAGCATAATGTTATTAAATTTTAAATTTAACTGGATACAAGACAAAAATACTAGTAATATTTCTAGAGTAGAAATGTTTTACAGGCTACTTAAGAAATTAAAGGTTTATTTTTTTTCTTTTTGACAGAGGATTTATGCCCAAAAGCACATGAATATTCATATGCAAAATATAAAAACAAAAACTTTAGTCTTGTTTAGGACTTGCTATGTATTTTTACACTTCTTTGTTGTTGATATCATTGTTTAGTATTGTATATCAGTATAAAGCTATAAACAGTTCAGTAAAGTCTCTAATGATTGACGCAGTATATCATAAATCTCATTGTACTGCCTGATCCTTGCCAAAAGTATCCATTTATAGGAAAACTTAATTACGAATAAAGCTTTTTATGAATGTGTCAAATTATATTTGTTTATATTGCATAAAGGTCAAATATGCTAACTATAGACCTAGTTTTATATTTTAGTAATTATGCAGGCAACAATAACATTGAAATACGCACCTTATATCAAAGGACAATGTTTTATGCTAAAGAAACTGCATTTTATATGCTTGTTGGCCAAAATGTGGTAAGATATATAGTCTGGCAAAACACTGCAATTCACGAATCAGTTCAGTTTTTATTTATTTATTTTTGTTTTTGTACGTGTACTAGTTTAGCCAGATTTGTCACACAAATTACTGTTTACTCCACCTTTCGAAGAGTAATTAGGGTTGAACGTGTGGGGTTATACTCTTCATCCATCCTTTGAATTGTCAATGTGTTAATCGTCCTCTCGTGACCTCATTATGCAACGTAGTTTGCTCGTGATAAATCGTCAAGACAGCCTAACGACTCCAATCCACCTCCGGCTTCTGTGAATCCAAAACTACAAGCTGTGCATCGAAAACAAGCCATCCAGCTTGGGTTTAAGTAGGCGTAAAATCATTTTATTCAAACACACTTTATTGAAATAGCAAATGTATTCAGGAGCGTCAGAGAGCATGCTGGGATACCTGTGGCCTTAGGAAGTGCTTTAAACCACAAGTTTCCACAATGCAGCACAGGCTGATCTCTGCGACTTAAAAATAAAATACACTACTGAAACAGAGCAACCACAAATCCTACATTAACACCAGAAGCTAGAAGCTACAGTCGAGCTGACTTCCTCAAACAGAATTCTTAAAACATGAGCAGTGCACCATGGGAGTTTTCCAAGTAGCCATTTGCCTTTTATCTCTTCATTTATTTCACAGTTTCATTTCTCTGCAGCTGATATTGAAAGCTGAGAGTATAAATTATAAATGGTTTACATTTCCCCCTTGTTTACAGTCATCCTATTGTTGTGAACCAGTGAGATCATTTCAGATTTGCAGTTTATGAATCATCCAGGTAAACCTATTGCAGTTTCATAGCTCAGTAAATAGCAACATGTTAGAAAATGCACTTTTTTGCCTCTAAGAGTAAAGAGTACTTAGTGCCAAAAAGTGTTACATAGCAGCTGCTGTAAAACACATTTTAACCAATGACTTTTCCATCAAAAAATCCTTTGTCAACTCTCTGCCTTAGAAAAACCAAGGCATTTAGTTCAATTCCAACATTTTTCCTTGAAATCATGTTGTTTTAGCTATAATCATGAGTATTAATAGCAATGGCACAGTCCAATACAAATTAGCTCTAAATAATTTAGAACCAGCTAAATACACCACATTTACTTTTAGCATTCTGTGCTAGCTCACTGTACCAGGAGAACAAGCGTATGCTGAGTTTAGCCTATCAGGATGGTGTGCAAAATATTAATGACGATGTAACCTACATATTTTACTGTCAAAAATATCAAAGAATTGTTTTCAATAGGAATGAATGGTTTGACACAAGGCCATTGTTTGTCCCCTCACGAATGCATTTTTAACTTAATTTCAAAATTAATAAAACATTTTAGCTAATGAGAGTAGCTACACACATTTACTTTTTGTGTAAATTGTGTAAACAATATGCAAAAACGTATGCAAGATGATCGCAAGTCAGTTGTTCGTAACCCATTTTACACTGTGATGTGACCTTTTCAAGTGAATGAGGACAAAAAACTAAATGCAGGATGGACTTGATTTCATCTGTTGGGAATTCAGAGGGGTGGGGTTAAAATGTAAGAGGGATTTGTGATGTCATCCTAATGAAAACACATTTCAGAGGAGGAATGAATATTGAAAATGAATATTCTTTAGAATAACGTGCACTCCTGGCCCAGGAACATGCATTAAGAAAGTAAATGGGGTCATTTTTTCACTTCATGTTAAACATTTTCGATTTAATTGTCACTGTCTGTGTTTTCACTGTTATATATCGATGAAAGTGTAGCTGTAGACAGTTCATCTGAATATATAAGATGAGCCTCTGTTCACACTATGACTTCAACCGCCAATCACTTAAGTTTATGTAGGCCATCCAACAGGAAACCGATCCCCCCCATCCATTAGGAGAACAGTTCTCACTTTTCTCTTAAAGTCCATTACTGGATAATGGATGGGCCAAAGTGCCTCTTACTTGCAATGCTCTTGTCTCTAAACTTGCACTTCATCTGGCGTTGTGGACTCCTTGCATGGATTCCCTCTGAAAAGACCTGTAAAAGAGGCTGTAAAATAGATTAGCCTGTCAGACATTCTTAAAGACAGATCTATGAGCTTCTAATGGCACTGATGTCAAGGTGCATGCTGGGAGACAGAAAGGAACAGTGCATTTTAAGATGATATTTATTGCTCTGGTGCCATAATTGTAAAGGTACATTAAAACTAGCAAAGTGCTACGGAAAGTGCTAAGCTGAAAGAACTATGTGGCCTACTTAATTGCCCAGTTCTTTTCTTGGTAAGTAATATGCTTATTTTAACAGCAAAGTGTGTCATTTTTACGCCACTAACATCATGGAATTACAAAATTAATGACTGTTTTCAAATTTTTGCAAATATATCCCATTTGCAAGATGCTGCATTAACAATGTAAATTATATATTTGTTTTTCTTAGTCTTCTTGATATTTACGATGTGCGGTTTTCATCTCGTCTTTTCACGTAGAGGATTTGCCCTTTTCACTCCCAGAGTCCCTCAGGCTGTGTGGGTAGTGAGAGATTTTAGCGCCCTAACAAATGGAAATATGACCAGCAGAATAATAATTCGAACCGTTCGGGGGTGGGTGAGGCGTTTGAAAGACTGTTTGAGGTTTTACCTCACGAAAGCAAGATTAAGCAGCCGCTAAGAGCATATGTCCTGCTTATGTTCTGCAGAGGCTTGTTTTGTTCTGAGTTTCTCAATTAGTGAGAACAGGCTGTTGAGATAAAGCCGCGTTTATCGACTCAGTCAGGCATTAATGTTTTGCTTACGGTTAAAACTTGGAACACAAATGTCTGTATTGGCCATATTTACAGTCATAATATACATTTCTTCTGTTTTGAATAATTTCCATTTTTCCATTTTGAATAATTAATTTGTGCATCATTTTTTTAAAGAAAACCAATGGTTGTCCTCAAGCAAAAATGTGGTGTCGCTTGGTCTGCGTCATCACAATTGTTTATGAGTGGAACTTGTCTACTTTATTGCAGTCCAGTCAAATGCTGAAAGTGACTCTATGCAGTGCAGTATATGACTTGCCTTTCTAACAATGCCTGTCTTGAGAAACCACAGCATTCGTTACTAAGTCTATAGTCAGCAAAACGAACACCAAAATTTTACCTGTGCTCCCTTAAATCTTCCAGTGAAAGTTGTAGAGTCTGTCTTTATATATGGCAGTATGTTATGTTTTATAGATCATATTTGCTAGAATGGCAAGAAAAGCACAAGCATTGTCACCAATTCTTTCGATGAAAGGTCAACAGTTAGACCTACAGCTGTCTCTTAGTTCAGTGCTGATGGCTGACTGGAGGACAAGGTTTGTCAGCTATGCCGATGCCCAATCCTTCATAGTCGTGCGTAATGATGGATGAGATTTGGAGGAAACTCCTTGGCAGCTGTCAGAGGTTGAACACCAACTGACAGTTTCATCCTTTTCAAATTTTGGTTAGGCCAATACACTGGGCCTGGGGTTTGTTGGGTTTTTTAAATAATTATAACCTCTTTTAACCATGTAGAAGTCATAAAAAGCACGTCAGGAGATACATATTATAAACTTTATCAGTTTGCCTTATCATAATAGACAGAGTGAGATAACATTGCCCAGTAGTCCTCAATGATTTGTTGAAAGGTAGGTAAGTGGGCGTTAGCCAAACTAGCGTTACTGCTTACCCCAAGGCCATATGGAGGCAATGATGAACTTAGACACTATGAATGGTTTCTATGCCCATGACTAGCAATCATATGTGGTTTTGCAGCTTATCAAGTGGAAGCCCAATGGCAGAGCTTTTGGTGGTGGTCCAAAAACAGTCAGTGATGAAAGCCAGGCCTGCAAGGAGGAACAAACAGAATCTGAGGCTTTCAATCATTTGGTATTAAAGTCTAAAATGTGTCTCACCAAAATTCTCATTTTGATAATGTGGCCCTCAAAAGATAGTTGCTGAAGAGCTCATCCTATAGCAATCAACAGTAAAGCCAACTTAGTTCCAACCTGATCCAGGTGCTAATCACTGTTTTGGACTTGGGCTCTCTGATAATGCATTCCTTGAGAAAGCTCAGTGTTAGCTTAGTGGATACAGAGCGAAATGCACATTAATATTTTACCTGTGTCCCCTAAAATCCTCCAGTGACAGCTGTACAATCTCTGTGGATCTCAGCCGTGAGCTATTTTTCTGTCAGCGAATCAACAAGGCTCCTTTTCCTAGAAAATCCCACCCTTTTCTTGCAGTGTGAGCCTTCAATAAAAGGATTTTTTATCCAGTCTATCAGTTTCTCATTGTTTTCCTCTCACAAGTAAGTCTCTTTTGCCATGGTGGGCCACACTTACATCATAGTTCCACCTCAGGGCCTGAACGCTGCTCTGTTTGTTGGTGATTCTTAATGTTGTTGAGCTCCAATCTCTCGTTTGTCGTCTGCTGTTTCTAAACCTTTCAGTCTACTTTTTGCTCTCCAACTGCGTCTTTGAATGTTTTGTTTCTTCGCGCAGCAGAAAAATTGAAACAAATAACACCAATCACGTACTGCCAAACGCTTCTGTGTTACACCGCACTTTCGATTTTTGAAAAGGAAAAACACTCTATTGGCTAATTATAAGTGTCATTGCCTCATGTGTGCTGAAGATCAAAAACAAACCCTCTGTTGGTGGAGATGAAAGAAGACTGCAGTTTAGTCATTAGTCTGTCATGCTAGGTTATGCTGTTTGTGCCCTTTTGACTGACATGTTTGTTATTTGTAAAACTGAGTGACAGGGCAGGGGTTGGGCGAAGCTCTGGATTGCAAGTCTGAAGACCGGATGAACTGATGTAGGCAGTGATTTCTGTCACTCTCCTACTGTGCACTCCTTCGATCAGTTTAGCTGTTTGTTTTCCACCCTTTGCTCGGATCGCTGAAAATGTACAAATGTAACTGCTAATCTGTCCATCACCTTACAGAGTGATGTAACAGTTCAACTCATGTTTATTCATCCTTATAAAATTGCGGGTATTCATTCTTTTGAGATATTTCTTGAGTCCTTTGGCTGATATTTTCACTAGTGTAACTTCTTTGATGACATAGTGACCTGCACAGTCAATTTTTGGGGTAGACAACTGACAGAATGCCTCCGTTACATTATAGTAACTTGTTCGTAATTGTACCGATTTACAGAGCAGTCAGACAAAATTGACCAGAAATTGAAGGGCCCCACTGGATTGCTGAATGACTGATGTGTAAAATTATTAACATCATCAAATATCAGGAGCAAAATGGAAGACGCTTAGAGGTTCATCTTATTTTGATGATCAGCTGATGTGAATTATATGTGAGGGTTAACAGTGAATTTAGAAAGATAAATATTGTGTGCATTACAAGGATATTAATATGTGAAATTTAAAGATATTAAAACGTGTGTGGTCCTTTCCCCTGTATAGTTTCCCTCTATAATGCTAGGTTGTTGTGGATGGTTTCCATGGTGTTGCTATGAGGTTGCTAGGCTATTATTTTCTTTTAGTTCATTGCTAGGTGGTATTCTTTACGCTAACTCAGGTGTCTCTCTTATTTTATCCATATAGTTTTGAAACTGTAGATCATGGTGCTTGCAATGCTATTTAGTGGTGAGTTCAATTCACAATGAAAATGTATACCTCTAAAACACTGTAGGTGACTTTCAATTTAGACAAAGGAAAAGGCATGCTGAGTTGATATTTAAATAAAAACTAATACAAATAAATCGGGGAATAAAAATCAGGGAATATCTAAACAAATTGGAGAAAGGATGGTAAATGAAAACTAGAAGTATATTTTATCCAAAAACAGTCACAGTCAGATTCTAGTATTCTAGGATCTAGCGTTTGTTGTTATTTTGTAATGTTTCAGTATTATGATCCATTTTCACAGTCTCTTTTATGATTTGCCATCAAGGACAACATTCACATCCAGTTACCGAGCAGGATTTGACATTCACCTCGGCGTTCCTTCACTTTTGTGCTGAACTGCAGGAGGCTTTCCGGTTTTTCTTTTTTTTCCTTTTTACATAATCCGCTCTCACCTCAGGACCTGTGACTCAGACACCACTGCCAAGGTCAGACCTCGGTCTCTGTACATCGGTCTTAACAATGCTACCAGTGTGGAGGATGAGGCCAGTTAAAATCCCAGGTCGTTGGTTTCCGGTTCTGGTCACAAAACATTGAGTAGAAAGTTTTGTCAATTTCCTGTTTCATTTTGAAGAATCAAACTGCCATGTTCTGTTTCTTGACATTTTTGTGTACCTGACTTGTTGGTTTGTGGCAATAACAACAGAGTGCAGCTGAGAAGAAATGAAAGGGAGTATCAACAGGATAGGATTAGATAGTTTTAAAATAATACATAAATTGAATATAATGACTGGCTCCTTGGTGTATACATAATACTCACATTATGTACAGAATATTATATTTATTGATACTCAACTGCATATCCTGTCCTTCATCAAACTAAATTTACTGATTTAGTTTGAGGGTGATTTATCACTTGTTGCGGGTGATTTATCCGTTGTATTCCATTCCAGAGACAAAAATGTTTGTTAGAATCTACATTCTTTAATCAGACACAATAACTTAAACCTGTTTTTAATTTGGCTAACAACTTTTGTTTTGGTTAATATCGGCTATGGTTTTATGTTTAGTAAATAGTAGACAGGTAAGTCGCATTAATTTGCATCAAAAACTAATTATGAACTTTTTATTATAAAAAAGTAGTTTTTTTTAATGTTAGTAAGTTCTGCTGTAATCTAAAATTCATATTTTGTTGTTTTATTCATGCTGCTTAAGATCTGTCAAGCATGGTATGTCTACCTTGTCATATAAAATAAACAGAAAACACTGTTTATTCATCTTTTGTACTGTTTATATAAAAGTCATATTGTTGACTTTAAATTGCTCTTTATTCCTAATGCTGGCAGGATGCCGTAACCTTGGTAACAGAAGGAATAACAGTCACATTGCTTTAAATAATAATAACATTGCTTTATATAAGTTGGCAAAAATATTGTATTTAATTAAACTTTTTTGTTCTAAAGTTATGATATACAAAATTTCCAGTACTCTTTGGTAAGCTATCGGACATTCCTGAGTGCTCTGAAAGAATGACTAAGTGCATTTCAGTCTCTCTGGATTGATCTCCTTAATGTTTCATTCCGTGTTTAGTCACTCTTGTTGCTTCAGAACAATAATAACAAAGAAGAGAAGACTAAACACAGCTTTCACTGAGACAAAACATGGCTTTGTTGAGTGGGAACATGGCTTTTAAGTTCAAGAGGAACCCCTCTTTCAATCCAGCTCACACAGTTACTCCCTCAGGAGTCTGGTGGCTTATTTACTTTGTTTACACTGTTCCCGCTTCCATCTTTTGGCTTCTCTTTTAATTTTTAATGCTATAGACAATAACGTTTCTCTTCTGGAGTGATGCAAAAACAGAAATTCTAAAATGGAACTTAAATGCTTGTCGTGTGCTGAATAAAGGAATAAAGGATTTGTGGGAATTGTAAGGAAAGCATATCTGTAGTCATGACATTGGTTCAGCCGTTGGTTTGCCAATTAAATAAAATTACATTTTATTTATGCATTTGCCAGACAATTTTTGTACAAAGTGATTTATAGTGCATTCAGGCTCCACATTTTTTATGCATTCCCTGGGAATTGATCCGATGAGCTTTGGGCAGTTCTAGCAATGTGGTCTACAATGTAAAATGTATTTACATGATAAGATTTTGAGTCCCAGTAATATTTATACTACTGGGTGATGGTAATATATAACTTTATTTATAGTGTTAATATTAATATAATTAAATGAAAATACTTGAAAGCTATATGTATTGTTGAAGACACAGCTTTATATTTTGGCTAACATCACCTGTCGTTTATTGTTTAGTAGATATCACATTTGACAGGTAAAATGCATGGAATTGCATAAAAAACTAATACTAAAACTTCTCATTATAAAATAATATTTTATGGGACAGTGTATTTTTTGAGTTCTGTAAGTATGCTTTGTTGTTTTATTCATGCTTGATAAAATCCGTCAAGCGCAGCATGTCTGTCCCATCATTTAAATAAACAAAAAACACTGTTTTATTTATCAATGATTTATTTATCTTTTGTACTGTTTATATAAATATATATATTGACTCTTAATTGTTTAACATGCAGTATTAAAATAAAAAAAACAAGCAATAGAACAAATAAAAGCAGTAACCCAATGACCAAATGGAACACTCTCCACAGAACACATTCAAATATGCATGTTTCTTGTGAAAGCAAATACCTGATTGTTAATCTTTACTTCTTGGTACTGACTTAAATGCCTGATGAAGGTCACGGGACAGAAACAGTACTGAATAAATATTTGATTTTGACAGTTTACATATTGTTCATATTATTTTGATATTGCGTGTACGACGTGTCCTGGTGAGATCTGCAGAAGTGAGACTTTTGATTAGTTTTCCACAGGCTCAAGGTGCAAGAACAAAAACTGTGAGAATGCAACTCGAGATAATGACTTCTTGTGGTGACTTGCCTGCTATGCAAATGAGCAAGCTTTTTAGTTACGCTAACGTACCCGAGAGAACACGCAGGCCTTTTGTATTATCAGTATAAGCAAAATGAACTCAATGCTTTTGTCAAACCATAAATACATTTTTGAGTTTGTCTGCTCTGCCTCTAGGATATCACTTTGCGCTTGCCAAGTTTCTCAAGACAAACTTAGTAAATGTCATAGGTCCTGGAAATGGAGGCTTCCCAACACGTCAACATTTATCCGTTTACCGGCTGCATAAAAATAGGCTGAATCAAGTTAGCGAGCGCAAATTGGACATTTCTTCTTTCTCGTCTTCTCCAAAGCCTCTTCACAGCCTTCCAAGTAACACAAAGAAACTTCTGAATATCACTAGTAAAGAGACTGCAGAGGAGAATTCACTAAGAATGTGCTGCGTTGTTTTAGTCACTAAAGGAATTATGCAAATGAGGTAACGGTGCAGATGCGGTCACGAAATTAGTGCTGAACGCAATCTGCGCAGTGCAGTTTTCCATGTTACTGTTTTTTTAAATGATCAGTTGTACAGAATGCAGAAAATAACCAGGGTCTAGAATATTGCATTGTAGCATTGTTGTACAGCGACACAACTGCAGCTCCTAAACTGGCCCCTTAAAAGTGCCCGGCTACCCTGCATATGGATATATGTGCAGTCACAAGGTCTTCCACACCATTTGGTCATCATTGAATTAATTATTTAAAAACTTGCTTATAAACAAAAATTAAATTTACCACTTGCCTATAGTTGGCAGGAATAATGTACACTAACCATGTCAGACAAAAACTGAAAAATCCAATACATTCTGTAATTAGCCTTGTATACATTAGAATTAGTGTATTTGCACAGACAAAATGATATATAAAAACACAGTTCACATCTGTACTGTGAAGCACTTGATGTTGTTGTTGGTGGTTTGTGAACAGGATGAAGATTTATATGTTAACATTGTGAATTTGCCTCTTTTGAATTAAAAAGATACTTCACCCAAAATTTCAGTTCAAAGAAAGAAAATCAAAGTGGTGTGGAATGCCAGGAGGGTGAGTACATGACAATAAAGTTTGCTTTCTTGGCTGAATTATTCCCTTGAATTGCTTCTGAATGCACACTATCACTGTTCTGCGTTGTTAAAAAATAAACTCATGCAAGTTCATATAAAGTTCCTATACAAAGATAGATTAGTCTGATGATCATGTCTGACAGTGCTACAGTGCGTAAATATATGTAGTTTGCAGCGTCTACAGCCTCTGCCATAACAAATTGCCCCTGTTGGAAGTACAGTTTGCTTAGTTTGGCCACAGAACTGTTTTCTAGGTCAGCTTTATGAATGGAATGTTTTCTTCATGCCTAGACTGTGGATTACAGTATCACAAAGCAAGTACAAGAGATGTTCTGTTTTCTGCATCCCAAAGTTTTGCAAAAAGAACTGAAGAGCATAATTTGTGTCTGTAGGGATAAAGATACTGAAGGTGAACCCTCTTAAGATGGAAGACAAGAAGATGATAAAATATATATAAATACAGTTCTTTGCCTGCAGCCTCGCAATGATTTTCTTTATATTCAATAGAGATTAATTGCAGGCCCATGCAAACAACTTTCCCCCAAGCCACAAATCAACATAACATGCTATGCAGGGCCATCTCAGGCGACGCTTGTATCTTTATTGGTGACACCACCTTAACAATACACAAATAAGGCACTGTTGGGGCATCTTATTGGATTCTTGCCGGCTAATATTGAGTTTTTAAGGCCACGTGATGGAGTGTCTTGGCTGGCTGAGTGGCACAAAAAATGTCCCTGCAGTTGTAATTTCAACCTTGAAGTTGTGACTTAAACACTGCAGCCAGATCAAGCACAAACAAGGGTTTAGCCTAGATCTTAAGGCTGACCTTGTAGGTTTTGATCAGCTGTGTGTAATTTTTAGATTTAGTGGTTCTGGAATGAAGTTGTATTTCAGGCCATTGGCCCGGGTGTGGAATAGATGTGAATTAATCTAAAAATGATTACCTAGATCAATATTTTGTCATTCATAATACTGATAGATTTTCGCTCTTCATCCCTGGACCGCTGTCAGTGGGGCAGAGTGCCAAGATTGGTAGTAACTAGACTTCTTTTATGTGATTTGTGTCCAATATCCTAAAAACTGAACAGGAGTCCAGCCCATGTGCTCCTTGAGGTGTAGCCCTCTTCAGTGAACTGTCATTGGGGTCTTTATTGATGGAGTGTGGGCTGACTTTATTGACTTTTTCAGCTAAAAACATAATGGTCTTAAATCTTATATACTTTATAGAATTAGACTGACAGAACCTTATATAGTATATAGAATCAGCCTGTAAAGGGACAGACTTGGAACCGTGTCTTTTTCTAAACTGTGCATACATTATCATTGACCAATCAGCATCCAGGACCAATCAGCATCATCTGTCATCTGACCCAAATGCTCATTTTCATGCCTCAGATGTAACGCAGTACCAGCAATTAGTAAATAAGCACTGTTAATGTTTTAGAGTAAAGAAAGCCCACAGCTGAGGTTAATTGGATGAAGTCACAAAACAACCATGAACAGACTAAAATAACAGAAATGCCAGCAAAGACTGGACCACATTGATAAAATCAGTAGGAAATGGGCTTTTTTAGGAGATTAGTGGAAGATCAATGTGTGTAAGTGAAATCCAGTCAGCTCATTCATCGGTTCCATTCATGCAACAGATTAACTCTAATTTTTGGGCTTAATCTTCTCAGTTCTTTTCTATCACTCAGAAATGCTTATTATCTCTGTCAGAAGTCCATCTCCCTCTGTATAATGCTTATATATTGGATTATATTCTTTATCACAGATTTATTACATCTTTAGTGTATCACTTACACAAGCGTATGCGCCATCGCCTAATGGAAAATGCTTAGGGGAATGTGCAGTGAATGCTGGCATATACAGCCATAATGTACAGTTGGGTTTACATCAGCCCACACATGCGACATTGAAGCGGTGTGGAAAAATGTTGTTTTGATGTAAGTACATATTGTAAAGCAGCGGTTCTTGACTGATGCATTGAGATTTGTCTGTATACAGTAGATCCGCAGGTCTGTTTTGATGGAGTCATAGACAGCAGGGATAAAACATTACTGCATGCAAATAATAAAATATAGCTAACTAAAGCATATATTCAGACATAGTTAGGATGGCAAAATCAATCTGGTTTTAAAATGCAGGGGAAGCACTTTTGTTTGTCCTCCAAAACCATCAACTATGCAAAAATGGGTCACCACACGAAGCCCAATATATGTATACTTGCTGTGGTGTATACACTGTAACTCACTTCTGCTTCAGTGTGTTTGTTAAGATTAGGTCATTGCCATTTGTTGTCATTTTAAAAGCTCTTAGAGAAAACATGATTGCTTTTTTATAGCTCAGAAAGTCTTAATTGACTTCTCAGTTATGTGTCATTTAAAGGATTATATTACCCGAAAATTAAAAGTCTGTCATCATTTGCTCACCCTCGTGTCATTTGAAATCAGGCTTACTTTCTTCTGTGTAAGGTAAAAGGCAATATTTTAATGAATATTTGATTGGGTGAATTTAATACAGTGGCAGTACATTATGACTCACGTTAAAGCCTAATAAACCACCCAAGAATGTCATTGGCCGGATCATTTGTATGTACTTTTGGTTTTGGTGAATAAAAGTCTCGATATTAAAGTAGATTCTCAGTAAAATCGTGTCGGCTGTCTTAACGCTTCATGACATCACAGCAGGTGATTTTGTTAAATTTCATCATTTTTGCCTCTCTGTTGCCGTCTCTGGAACAAAATCGCAGGTTACTTGCAGTTTGTCTTCTTATCACGCATGACAACATAGTCAGGGTAAAATAAGGAGACAGTATTATTTTAGTCAAGAATATATGTTTGTTCAAAACATATGTCTCAAACATGTCTTTTTGATGCTTTATTTTCGGATTGCAGCTTTAAGAGAAGACGCATTAGATTAGCGTGTTTTTTCCACAAAGAAGAATCTGAGAGACATCTCATTGCTGTCTAAGAAACATAATTGAGATATTTAAGAGAGCTCATTTGTGATTTCCCTCTCTTATGGGTGCTGCCAAAGACTATCCTTTGAGAGAATCATTACACAGAACCCAGCCTCTTTCAGCGCAGCCAAAACAGCTTGTCGCCTCAGCTCTGATTTCCCACAGTAAATCCACCTGCCGCAGAGCGTCTGATTGCATGTTTATAGTATGAGCCTCTTCTTCATTTTCATGTTTCATTTAAACAGACCTCTCGTGTAGCATGAATTACCCACGTAATGACGAGAAGCGTTTTGAATCTCAAACATGTATTTCACAGAGTGTCTCTGATGACTGTTGAAACGCCATGATGAAACATCATCAGTCCTCAAAGAGCCAATTACCAGAAGCTGTTCATCAAAATGATATTTCATTCACCTTCTTTAGTGATGTAAAAACCTTTGTGTAACATTTATGCTGAGTTAAGCAAAAAAACCATTCCCTTATTGAAAACCCAACATTTCTAGTATAAATAAGTAAGAATAAAGCAAGTGTTTATAATGAATTGTATGCTGCTTTGATGGTAAACAAAATATGCTTTTGTAAAACTGTGTCTGTTATATAAAAACTACTAAGATTTCATTTTTATTCCAAAAACCACACATTCAATTTAGGAATTTTAAAACTTTAAACAGTTTTGAATTAAAATCAACAAGAATTGTATTAAAATTATGCAGTATTTCCAGGTCACTAATCAAGTGTAAAAGCGCATTTTTGGCACTGACTATGTTTCCAAAGCAAAACACAAGATGCCTTAGAATTTAAAATCATGCCGAGATATCATTAGGTGCAGAGTGAGGAACAGGTTGTTTAGAAGTTGTCTTTCGCTCTGAGTATGGTTCTCTTACCAAAAAGCACAGAAAGAGCAGGAAGCTGAAAACAAAACAAAATTTGTGGAGGTATTTTTTTCTTTGCTGGTAGTTGATTTGGGAGTCATGTCATAGTCCAGCAGTCTCATCAGGATGACACTTTGATCAAAGAAGGTCTTCTTTGTAAAGAAAGTTATCACATCTTGAAGTATGTCCTGGATTAAGGTCGTCATCTCAGACAGCGAAAGATTAGGAATGTGATCCTGGTCAAGCCAGTGGAGTCTGTTCGACACTCATTCAGAACCTCCTGGTGACATCCGGCTTTAGGGATCTGAGTAGCAGACCAAGAAAGATTTCAGTTCCTCCTAATAACCTAGAGATTCCTTTCACTTTTAATTCCTTGTGGACGTTTTGTATTGATATAGAATTTTTAGTTGTTACTAATCAAAATCTAGTCAAAACTGTAAGCCACATTTTGCTTCTAAAAGTATATTTTTAGTTAAATCGCAGATTTCTGAAGAACTCCCATCACCTTACACAAGATATATCTAACTGAACTGTTGTTTGCTTTATGTTGTGGAAAGACAGAAGGTGTATGGGTAGATACAAAAGACAAGTGTTTGACTTTAAGGTTTAATAGATATTGTGTTAAAACAGTACAGATGATCAAAAACAGATAATAGTTTAGCGCTGAAATTTGTGCTGAGAATATGTAGGTTTTAACTAGCTCGAAATAGCTTGACTCACAAAAATGTCTCGCCAACAAAGAGAGAAACTAGTAAACAATTGCTGGATTACATGTGAATAATTTCACGACATGCTATAAAGGAATTAAATATATTCCATATCCGAGTCCATATCCACCTCAGTGATTCATGCTTCATATATTGTCAGCATGCGTTGTGTGCTTTCCGAGGCATGCAGAGATGTGTCCCATAGCTAAGAGGGATTTCATTATAATTGGTGTCTGCAGGGCCTGTCCATGTCAATTTAACACGAGTCTCGCCGCTTGGTGACATTCCTCTGGAAGACTCTAATTGGTCAGTTAACATTAGTTGACAGATCAATTAACTCGCATTAACTCAACTTGAAGGGCCGGAAAGGTTCCGATTTTGGGCTTCTTTTCATGGTATGTCTAATCTGATGGTGTAGTACCGCAAGAAATAAAGTATCCATAATTCCACTATGCAGTTTTGGTCATTACAGTGTATAAAATTGTTGTGTATAAAAATCTCTTTTTGTAATTTTACAGACTGTAGTGCAGTGTAACATTTCATATTCGACTTGTTTTCTGCATTACATTTGTTAGATCGATTTGTTAGATCAGATAGTTATTCAATAATTCTTAAATAATTAAATTTAAAATTTAAATTATTCTTAATTTTCTGTGTTTTGCCATGCTTTATTTCCTTTTTATATACCCCAGCAGTCTTAGATCTGTCCTTTTCAGTAAATCACTTGACTGAATGAGGAATCTTTGGGGCAAAATGATAGTGCCTCAATTCTGGTGAGCTCCCTGTCTGGACAGCTTTTTTGGAAGGTCAGCATCTCACTAAGGTTTTAAATACAAGCCATTATTTTATTAACCAGAAATCACCAGATCTGCATTTAATTCCAAAATTGCCCCTATATGTTCTATATAGAATTTACCAGTCTTGGAATGCTAGAAAAGTATGGGCTTTCCTTTTTAATATTGAAGATAATGGGATAGATTTCTATGGTTAAGCGGAATGAATGAATCAACACCGAGGAGCATTGGATGTGGGGTCACTGGGATAAAAAGAGAAGTGATGCCAAAATCAATGATCCTCTTTCCAAAAAAGCCAGTGTGTTGATGTAGCTTGTACAAACCGTGACAGGGTTTTCTTCACTGGCCTGTCTCTTTTTATCATATTTCCGATGTTCTGATTCCAAGCTCATAAAAAGCTCTACTCCAGGGAAGCGGGCATGGATTTGGATATTGATGTTAGCCAAACAATAAATCACTGGGGGGATTTGGAGTCGTCATTAACCTGCAAATTACAAAAAGCTGAAGCTGTATTTCACTTTCGCTTGCAGCTCTGTGAGAAAGTGGCCAATCATGTTTTCCGGGGAAGACTGATGCAGTCAGTGATCAGTGAGTCAAGACTGATCAGATCAATGGTTCCCAATATGGATTATGTCAGCTTGTACTCCTCAGCTAAGCCCGTTTTTAAACACTACCCTAAAAATGAGATACCAAAAGTAAATCTGTACAGACACAAAGTAAGTGATGTTCAGGCATAATCTTGTATCTTGTAAAATACTTGGGAATTTGATGTCCAAAATGTTAAAATGATCAAAAGCACTACAAAAGGGTATTACTTGTTATAGCTTTGCTATCATGAAACATCATTCAAATATTTAATTGTCTATGAGATTTTATATATGTTGAAAACAGACATGAATAGACACTATTTTAATTTTGCTTCATTGAAATTATGAGTTTAAAATAAACAACAGTGTTGTGGTTTCAGTTTGAGAGAAAACCACTTGATGTGTTTGTTTTTCATCCACAGTATTGATTGTTCAATGTAATAATGCCCGTTCTAATAACATTATTGATGATGTCAAATGATCAATGAGGAGTTAATGAGGAGTTACAAGGAACACATTGAAGGAGTTCTTCAGTACTAGTAATGACAAATAAACAGCTGATATAGAATGTTCATAAATCCAGCATAATGGATTTGTATAAGTAAGTGACACATTCCATTATCTTCTGATTCAAACTCATAGAACCTGCTGGTGGAACTATGAAACTGTTGCTGGATTTGGACCGGTCGGAACACTTTTTCCGTACCAGAACAGTTCAACAGTTCCTGTGTTATTTACTCCCTAATTTGCAGAGAAGAACTTCTTCAAGGTGCTTCCTAAGATAGTCTTCTTTATGTGTTTGTAGGTGGAATCTGCATCGCTCAGTCCCTCAAGATCCCACACGACCACAAGCAGGCTGATTTCGACAAGATCATCCGGCAACTCCTTGAGACGCGTCATGCCCGGGCCGTCATTATTTTCGCTTATGACGAAGATATACGGTAAGCTGTTGTCAGGCCACGTTGGAAGAGAAGACGTAAATTGAGAGATTTAACCGCAGTTTGTTCGATTTTAAACCAATTAATTGCTCCCTTTTTGAGCCAAAAATAATAACGTAAATGTTCTTGATGACAACTGATCAATACTCTACTGGCTAGAGATGCTATTACTTAGATAAAACTCAAGGGTGCACTTTAGGGGTTTATATCTTGTTTGCTGTGTAAGCTCAGCCACGAGGGGTATTGATTAATACCATCAACATTCCATCAATCTGCAAACTGATTCGAAATGGCTGTTTTGTATTTCATACGCAATAACGATTTAATCTCAAGACTGTAACTCCAAGCCAACATCTCCACTTGAAGAATAACAGAGGGCCTCAATGTCCATTACAATGATTCTTTCTGTGGGAATGTTCGCAGGGGGATCCTTAACGCCAGCAAAAGAGCAGATCAAGTGGGCCATTTCCTGTGGATCGGGTCCGATAGCTGGGGAGCCAAGAACAGCCCTATTCAAGGCCTGGAAGATGCCGCTGTTGGAGCTGTCACCATCCTGCCAAAAAGAGCGACAATTGCTGGTGAGATTGCAGCATGATTGATTGTATTTTTTTAAATGGGGGCAATTATGCTAATGATACCCATGGAAGAGCAGATTCCCACAGTACTGGATGATTGGAATCATTGCAGAATAACTCAGTGTGGAATTAATTATTTTCAAAATTCTATGACACACTGTATGTTAAAGAAAACAAATAATATTATCACAATGTTATATAAACTTAAGAAGCAAAAAATGTGAAAAAATATGATTTTACTTTGTGTATTACATACATAAATGCTAGCTATGATTATAGCCTTAGCTAGACACAGTTCTCAACCATTCCTCTATTGTTGTTTCCCTCACAGAACTCAACACACTGTGGTGGAAATGTCAGTTGTCTCTTATAAAAATAATGGACTTTTCCACTGTGGGACATTGTTAGTTGACAGATTACCTAGTGAGAGTGGGAACATCAGACTGTCTTCCTGTAGCTCAGTTGGTAGAGCATTGCGTTAGCAGTGCAAAGGTTGTGGGTTCGAGTCCCATGGAATTACACATAGTGACAAAATGTACTTGAATGTACTGTAAGTCGCTTTGGATAAAAGCTTCTGCCAAATGCGTAAATGTAAGGGGGGCTGGTTTCTAAAAGTCCCCTGGATCAAAACTGTCCAGAGCGGAAAGACAATTTTGATTATTCAAGCCATCTTCTTTTAACTTTAGCAATATTCTTGCTCAAAGTAATGTCAGCCTCTCAGCTGGTCAAAGGAATGGAAGGAACATTGCGCTAAAAATAGACAATAATGTCTCTAGTGTCTAGGAAACTGTCACGTTTTATAGAGATGACACCTGGTGCATGTGCAGTCAGAACTGAGCACATCAGTGTCCAGCTGATTCTTTCTGTTCACTGGAGACTCTGAACTTAGCCGGAGGCTTGGACCCGGCCTGACCTGAATGGGGTCATCCGGCCCTGGAATGAATGTGACCATGCCATGGGGTCAATCTTAGTGCCAGATTAATAAATAATGGACCCTATGGTATCAGATTTTGTGGTGGACACAGGCTAATGATACAAAGAGCTCGGTGGGCGGAAGGGAATGGTGCTGCAAAAGAGAAATGGCCTTGAGGTGCTAAATTCTCTGTGATAATGAACCTACCTGTTGATGAACAATACTTTAATTATGTCTTCTGATATCAGCTAAAATATCACGGTACCAAGCAGAGGTATTTAAGGATTTAGGTCTTGTTTTGCCCTGACTGCAAGAGGTCATGAGTTTAAATCTCGCTAAACTGACAGCTTTTTAATAAACAAATGAAGAGTGTATATGTTTGTCAGCAAATATATGTTGGTAAAGGTGACATGGAGCCTTTGACCCGTTCCACCCCTGACTTGAGGGAACGATATCACTTAATGTTTTGAAACAACTGATTTGGGGACAATTCAGAGGGAGAGGACTTCAGATACCCTACTGCAGTTTTTGTGACTGCAGTGATGAGATATAATCACTGTTTTTTACAGGGGTTGAGATGAAACACAGGGGGCCTCAAAATAAGGACTGACAATGGCCTGTGGTGCAGAAATATGGTAATACCACTCATGCTTAACAGCAATGGCCTGACAACCACCTACAGCAGCCTATCATCGTGCAACAAAGCGACATTTTCCTTTAAATTCTATAGAAAATATAGGTTTTGTCATAACTAATTATCATTATTTAAATTTACACATTTAAAAGTCACATTTATCAAAAGCATCCTACAGTGCATTGAAAATATAAATTTTATCAGTATGTGTGTTTCTTGGGAATTGAACCCATGATCTTTGCACGCCAGAAGAATAGATATTTAAGATATTATAGATAATATTAGATATTAATAAAACAGATAGGCGTGCTACATGATACATTAGGAAAATAACAGGAGATTGTAGTTGTGCTTTAATTTCACAGAATTAGTGAGCACTCCAAATGAATTCAGACCCTTAAATGTGAAACAAATTCAGACTATCTTGACAGTCCTAAGAAGCACTTTGTATTTGTTTATATTATATGTGCATTAAGAGTCACCCACACGGAATGTGTAAAAAAATCTCACCCCAGACTTATGTTCCGTTCCACTGCACTCCATGTTGTGTCCTGTGTAACCAGCCCCTGAAGTAGCAGTTGGTTAAAATAATACGTGCTGATACCAAATCTGACCCACAAATATTTTTAGTTAACTTTTTATAAATATTTACTACCACACATGCTCCTACCATTTGAAAAATATAGTTGCACGGATATTTTGAGGCTTGATAGAAGAGTAGCACATATACAATTAAACATTATAGCAAAAAGAAGTTTTGTAGTTTTTGTAGTTTTTTTCTAATTGAACACAGATTTTCTTCTTATCTTGTTTTCAAACCAGCGGTTTCATGCTCTGGGAAATGCGATCCTTAATAATTTTACATATTTACATCTTCACCTGCAAGTTACTTCACCAAGCAATCTTACTTTCATGCATGCAGTGCAATTCTGCAAATGTAACTCATGTCACACAGTGAAATGCATTTTCCAGGTATCCAAGTGGTTATGATAGCATCTCTCTGCGTGCGGTTGCTCGCGCTGCATTTGCTGATAAGTGCGGCGGGTCGTGCAATTGCCCCTGCACTGATGGAACAATTTGAAAGCCACTCGACAAGGAAAGCGTTACACTTTTACAAGCTTTTTAGACCTGTGAAAACAATTGAATGTAGTATTGCCAGAGAGGGAATTTGCTCCACCGCAGGCAAGCACTGCAAGCAAAGGTGCTAACAAGAACCTCACAACTCCATCTTTTTAGTGTTACCTTTGTTTTTGGACAATGTTGTCTTTGTGCATACACACAAAGCTGCAAGCAACGCAGATGGTTGTCTTTGATCGAATGGTACAGAGCACACACAAGCATTGGTGCATAGCTGCAGAAGCTGGTGTTCTGGGGCCCCATGCAGCTATCTCACCCAGAGCATTGAAAATGCCAGCCAGACAATGTAATCTGTGATGTAACACCCATGTTCTGCTGGGATTGACTTTGCTATCTGCTTGAACAGGATGCCAGAAATCTTTGTGCTCTATAATGAAAGAAAAAACAAGTCATTTTAACATTAACTAATTTTCCCTTGATCTATTTAAACACCAGTAGACAGGCATTTTTAAAGTTTAATCCTCTGTTTTCCTCAAAGTAGGCAAGCACTAAGAAATGTGATTCTTTTATTTATTTTGTATCTAGGATTGTAAATGCTGTTTGGAGTTAATTTAACAGCTTAAAAAGGTTTTTAGATTTGTTGAAGAAATGTGAATGACTTATTTGCGGAAACCCAGAGTTTTATGAAAGGTTTTAACAAGTTCCTATGCAGTTGTAAGATGCTTGCTTACTAGCCATATCTAAAGAACCTCTCTCTGAAGATATTCTGGTACCTAGATACAATATGAGTTGAATCTAGTGTCCAAGACTGACGAAAATAATAATTATCATTGTCCTTGATACGTAATCTTATTTATTAAATTTCATTAATAAATTGTGCATTAAAGTACACATGTAGGGCAAGCCTGTCATATTCCTTATGCTACACATCCAAAACAAGCTGTGTTCACGAAATTGTTTGCTGTTCAGTAGTTCAAAACAACACCTAGGAGGTCAACTGCACATTGGCTCTTTTAACAGCTTGATCAACCAACCCGTTGTTCAAATTGAGACTAAATTAAACACATAATTTACATGTCATTTAATGCAGGTTTATACAGTTTCGTGCAACGCTTGGAGCCCTGCAGTTCAGCGCAATTATAATCAACAGATCTGTCGATGCTGCATAATAAATCTCTTATTTACATCATAGCTACACCTCCTTCATTCATAATGATAGCAGCATTCTAGTTTTGTCGCATTACTTGCTTTCAGCATTACATGTTTTTCAGCTTCGTTTTACGGCCGCGTCGAGAAGTGAAACACACACACACGTGGATCACATGGTTTCAGGCCCATCCATTATGACAATCTGTCATTACCGATAGACCTAAAAACTAATTTAAACACCTCTGATTGGGCATTGCATTCATGTGATTAACAGCATTGGTTAAAATGCCCAACACTTTTTTCAACAGAAGTCAAAAATAACTGTGTGGTCTCTAACTCCAAACTGTTCATTTTTCGTTTACCGCTATAAAACAATCACAGGCTACAGTGCAATAGCTACTCATTCACCAGTCAGGCAAGCTGTGCTGAAATCAAGCTGACAGCCTGTCGGTAAAGATCTCTCTCCTGGAATGACCCAAGAGCTCCAATGTGACAAGCACTTAGGTAATGGTATAGAGACACAGAGTATGATGCTAAAGTAATCAGCAGTTCCAGCAAACACAACATTTCATAACACTTTGTTATGGTTGCAGTTAGGTGTGTTACAATTACAACATTTTAAAAACATTATAGAAGCGGAACCAAAATTAATTTAACCAAACATTGTAAAAAATTATCTGGTATGTAGTTATGCTGCAAAACATATATATGTTTTCACAACTCAAGCTAAACTGCAAACTGCAACTTTTGCGAGATGTTTTATTTAGGTAATTAATGCATTTTACAAAGACAGTGAAAATGTTGTAAATATTTAAACAGAAAGTTCAGTTAAATTTAATGTAAGGTTTGGACACAACGATAAATCATCATTTGGATAAACTGTCCCTTTAAGGTTTATTTTTATATTTTGTAAATAAATACAATAGCTACAGTAAATACAGTATGTGTTACAGTAATGCAATGCAAAACTGAAATACAGTACCCAAAAGTGTATAAAATCAACTATTACATATGTTAATGTAGGCCGGTTTATCAATTTAGTTGAGATTAAAAAAAGTACAAAACAAAGGTAAAGTTTTTAACATCATTAGAAGATATGCGTTTTCTGCTCCTTGTTTTCTGATAAGCCATTATTTTGCTATCCTAAATGCACAATTATATGGTTTTTGCCCCGTTTTTATACTTTTAAGACATAATTGATGGAACATGGGCTTTTCTTTCTTTCTAACAAACATCAAACTTTTGTCACCTGCGGTTATTTGGACATTAGTGTAAGAGATGGCAGGAATCAGACATTCCTGGCCAGTCTGTAATTGGATCAAACTGCGCACAAAACGCTTCCTCGCTGCCTTATCATGTGGCATTTCAGTCTCTTCCCTTAGTTTTAATTTGGCCATTAGATGCACAGCTGGGGCTCAGGCCTCTGTGCTGACCTCCAGCTGAGTTTGTTTGTTTGGGTGCATATTGTGTTTTGTAGTAGATATCTCTTTGACAGAGGGGGGCCTGGTATTGTCACTCCAGGAATTCTGATTATGACCCTAAACTCACAGCGACAACTCAAAACGCCAATGCCATTACAAGAGTCGGCATGAAGGATTTTGATTGTTGTCATTCATGCTTGCTTTGATAGGAAAGTTACTTAGTAGCAAAAACATGTTTCTCAAATTATATTTGAGAAACATCTCTCAAACATCTCTTTATATCTCTCAAAATCGAATGAATAATTTGTCAGTCCTTATCTGAGTTGATGTATTTGCTGTTTGGGTGCAACTTGTGAAAGGGCTGATTCCATTAGCCAAAGGCTAAAAGGCTTTAGTTTGCGCTGCAGTTGTTTTTCCCTTTGCTATAGTTGGTGCTTAATGTAGTTAGTGTTTATAATTGGAGGTTAGTTCTTAAGAGCTTTTAAATGGAAGTCATCAATATTTTGAATTAGTTTCCCAATAAAGAGAAAATGTAAATTTGTAAATCTGTTAAATTTTGTGAACATTTAGCCGTACATTAACACAGTTAAGATTTTATGAGGTCTGACCCAAGTGGTCAAGATTATGCGAATAAACTTTTGCTATATACATTACTGGTTTTGGCAATGTAATTTAAAGCAATAAGTGGCCATAAGTCATCTTAACAGGTAACAGGTGTTCCTAGGCACAACACAAAATGAAACAGCTTTTATAAAACAGTAGTAAAAGCAAAATCATGTCAAATCAGCAGTTACATTTCTTACACCAAGCAGAATAGTTTATTAGCAGAACTGTATCTGCTCTCCTTTCCTTTCATTATGAGTTTTCTTTTCGACATTATGAGGACATTCATCTTCTGCAATAACATTCTTAAAACATTGTTTTAACAATGCTTCTCAACATATACCAGATATCAATATTGTTATTAGAACGTTCCATAAACATTATTTTAATAATGTTTTTCATAACATTTACATAAACGAAAAAACTGAAAAAAAATGATAAAGTTATGGGAAAATTAAAAATTTTGAGTACAAAATATCAAGTATGTAAAAGGCCGTAGTCTATCACAAAATAATTTGCCAATGGCGATTTCCATATTTTTGTATTTATATAACAAAATTGTTATTATTTTAGAACCCATGACAGTACCCATATGACAATTACTGTACCAACACTTGACACACGCATACAATGGTTATATGTAGTAGAACAGATCTAAGGTTACAGCTCCCATCTGTATTAAACTCACCTCAAAGGGGTCGCCAAATTGCAAGTGCATTAGTCAGTTGCTCTCAACGACAGCGTTGTAGCAGACACTGAGAGACACTTGAAACAGAGTGACAGCTTGGAGCGTGATCCTTGTTGATGTGGAGATCAGTTCGGTTTGCCTTTTCTCCCTGCAGGCCCTGTGCAACGTTTAACCCTGGACGTACATTAAATCACAGTAAGAAGGCTAAGATCCAGCTTGGCACAAGAGGCTCAGGCACTTTATTTGAAGTGTCGTTGGAGCCGGCGTTTGTCACCTGAGGTTTCTCGCATGGCTTGATAGCACGAATGCGCACAGCGACTATCATCTCTGCTGCAGCTCAGGGCTTGTTTTAGCTGGAAACTTCACGTAAAATAGTTTTGAGGTAGCTTAATGATTTGTAAATTGGTTTCAGGATGGATAAGGTAGTCGTGGGAGACAGCTTTTAAGTTTCTTAGATGGTTCTCATGACAATGGTTTGGACGTGGGCTGAGGAATCAGAGGAAATGGTGTAGGCCTCCACATGAATTAATCTTCCTTGGCGACGGCAGTTGAAATGCTGAACTGACACATGTGGCTGCCTACATGCATCTCAGAGGCAATACGTTTCCATCTTATTTACATTTGTGCAATAAGGATATATATATATATATGTGTGTGTGTGTGTGTGTGTGTGCTTTGCTTCAATATGTATGATAATGTACATCAATATTTAACCAATTTAATTTACGAGGGGTCATGATATAATGTTAAGGATGGAATTGTTTCATAATGTGAATTATACCACAGCACGGTTGAATGGTTGATTCTGTAGTTTCAAATGTGTTTACCACAATACAGTGCCATATAACTATATATATAAGCATATATATTTTTTCAAATAGCATGATACCTGATGTATCAGAAGAAAAAGAAGGGTTTTGCTACAAAAAGCTACATCTCATATAGCAATGTTACCGCCCCTGGACTGTTAAATCACTAAAAGTACTACTGCAGGGTATGTTTTAGTTATTAATAATAAAATGATTAAAGTGAAATATTAATCGCATGCACCCCGAACAGGACTACTAGATGTACTTCACAAGAAATACATGGATGTGAATCTTCATTGGAGTTGAAATGATTTTTTTAGCTTACTAGCACAGCTACAGCATGTAGTAAGCTAATAAAATCATTTCAACTCCAATGAAGATTGAAAGCACATGTTTCTTTGAGTGTTGCCATAAGCAACGGTCATTATTCAGACATATGTGACTGCTGAATGCTGTAACTAACCAATCAGAATCAAGTGTTCCAGAGAGCTGTGTTAAACACAAATGTGTGTTTACTGTAGCTCTGTTTTTCTTAATGAATTGTTTATGGTAATTATTAACCTTTTCAGTTTAGCTTAGAAGTCTATACCCCATACATTTATCTATGACAGCTGCTATTGGGGCATGTTGTCACTACAGCTCAACATATGTTGAATGAACTGTATCTTTTCTTGGGCAATAATAATGTAAATGTTTATTGGTAAATCAACATTTTAAGGTATGTGCCTTTACAGAAATTGACATTAATAAACCTCTCCTGAGAAATTTTCATTTAAACCACCCCTGGTCCTTCCTATATATAATTACACTGCATAGCTTTGTGTAATACTTGATTCTGAATGGTCAATTACAGCCAATTGCTGTGGTCAAATGTTTAGTGTTATGACTGTTTTCAGCTCAAATCAATGTTTCAAGAACCACTCAGTGATCACCTCTTTAATTTGGAATAAACAGAATAATGAATCACAACAATTAGCAACAGACTGTGCATTATTACTTATAATTATGATGTGTCAGTGGTGAGTTCGTGTTCCTTGTCATAACTGCTTAAAAACTATTTCAAACCTATTTTTTTGAAACTACTAAATGTGTGTGAAATGTCATTTGTTTTTGCCTTCAAATTTCTTAAATGTTGCATGGTTAATAGCGACAAACCAAAAAATACCCCAACCATACATTTAACCATGGAAACAAAATCTAAACCAAACTGTTACTCTCCTACTGTATGTGAAGTATATGGATAACAAAGACATTGTTCCATTGCTCTACTGCTCTGTTTGAAGAAGAATATTCCTCTATGGGCCCAAACATTTGCAGCTTCACAGCCTCTTCAATCAAGAGTCATTTCTGAGGGTCTAAAAAGGTCTATTGCAACTTCAAGGCAAATAGAGTTTGCCCATTTAAATACATTAGGAAGATAAATTATGAATGTGACGCCACTGTAATGGATGGTTTCAAGCTGTCTTTAGCTGTCAAGCTGTCTTCTCATTATTTTTTTATGTCAACGTAGTTTATTGAAGGGCATCATGTCTGATCTAATCTTCACGTCTGATGTAAAGCGAGGTGAAAAGTCTTATTTTAGATACTCATTGTTAATATTTGTATACAAGTGACATTATTGCCCAGTGTGGGCAGGTCTGGGCCATCATAGAAGAGGATCATGGGACACTTGTTAATTACCCAACAACAACGCAGCTGTTGAATGGCTTAAACGAAAGGTAAGGGTTTGAGCTTTGTCCTCCAGACACGACAACAATGACATTGGCATGCCTTGGAGACTTTCTTGTGTACAAGGCTCGAGTACAAATAAGCCACAATTAGCAGAATTTATGAGAGAGCATGCAAGCCTGCCGAGCAGCCATTTCTGAGTCAAGAACACCAGTGGAGTGATGGATAGCATGCTTTGTTGGGCACATCTAACTAATAAAGTCAAACATGCATTGATCAACCTGAAGTATAACTGAACTGATAAAGCCAATTTATTGCATATGCTTCCATGTTATTGCATGAGCTGTGGTGCTCATATAGTCAAAAAGAATTTGAATCTTGCTATGTTTTATTCAAGTTTTATTCTGCTCTTGTTTCATGAGACATAGCCTAGCGATTATTGCACATATGATGAGCTGTGGTACAAATCACTATCAACCCATTCATTCTTGCTATTTCTCTGCTCTTCTATCAATAAAGGTTCCCCTCCAAAAAAAGGAAAAGATGTATTCTTAAAGCTTCAATTTGTAACAGGTCTGACTCTACCACTATACCACAGCCCTTATAATGCAAGCTCAGGGTATGAGACTTGGATACTTGTTGTGCATTGCAATGCCCAGGAGTCCATTAAAGCCTCATCTGGAGACTGACTTAGGGCAGCTCTGTTGTAGCGCTTCCTGATAAACCTTATCTGTTTCTTAACACTTACTTTCCAACTAGAGGCGAGAGAGAGACAAACTTCCTTTGCAGTTTGCAGAGAGGAAGCAAACAAAGTTTAAATGAGCTACGACTATGTAAAGTTAGTCGATGCCTCTGGTGAAATTAAATGTTCTGCTGACCTTTGTCCTTGTAGCCACACTGTTGATAAAGGCTTGCTTGTAAAAGCCTCATTACTCCACAAATCTATCTGGGTGAGGCAGAGTTTAGTTTTAGCCGTCATGCCGGGCAACAAGGACAAACCCGAGGGCACCTTATCATGTATCCAGTCTGATAAATGTTTATATTTGTCTGCTAATGGCGAACGGTCTGATTAAATGCTCTGTTGCTTGATGAGATCCATGCTAAGTATGGATATTAGGGAAGTTGGGGGGGAGCAGAACTTTAAGTTGCAGACTTTTAATTGCAAATCTGGTGCAACGAAATATCACAAGATTATCGAATGTTTGCAAAGGATTTACAATCCAAAAATATATACATGACATATGATTATTGCTTATTTCTCTAAAAAAATGTAGAAAGCCGAACCTGAATTGCTCTTTATCTTTAAAAAGTCCTTGACTATAAATAATAAAAATGTATTAATCTGTATTGTTTAATATTTTCGTCATATTTGCGTACTTAAACATGTTCATTGAATTATTGTTTTTACTTTCAGATAGACCTGCTCAGAACATTCATATTTATATATTTGGTGAACATTTTTCTCCAAAGCATCTTGCAGTACATTTCAGGCTGTACATTTTATCTGTGTGTTCCCTGGGAATCAAACCTTACTGTTACAAGTGCAATGTGTTAACAGTTGTTTAAGTCAAATGCAAATGGCAGACATTACATGGTGTTATTGCTGACATCACTGTGTTGTCCTTTTCAGGGTTCGATGCTTACTTTACATCACGCACGCTTGAGAACAACAGAAGAAACGTCTGGTTTGCTGAGTACTGGGAGGAGAACTTTAACTGCAAGCTCATGAGCTCCTCCAAGAAGGAAGACACCAGCAGAAAGTGCACAGGTATGTGCTAATCACTCATTTATATGGCCAACTATAGATGATTTAGATGAGTTTTGAACTTGGTCAGCTGATTGACCAGCTAAGCCAGTTAAAAACCAGCTTGGTCCATCCTAGGGGACCAAGTAGAACAGCAAACCACCTTCTCTGCAGATAAGAAAAACATCTTGTTCAGTCTTTGGTGGTTTAAGCTGGTTTTTCAGCTTCAATGGCTGCTCTAAACCACTCTAAAACCAGCGAAACCTGCTTGCTTGACCAGCTTGGTTAGTCCAAGTAACCAGCTAATCACTTAGGGCTGGTTTAAGAATGATTTCTTTCAGCAGGGTTGCTGCAACATGCAGTTTTCTTTCCGCAAGTTTTTTTTCATTGTTTCATTGCCGTCTGAGTTTCAAACATGACAGCTCATACTGAAACAGTTGAAAGTCACGAATTATAAAAAAGTTTTCTCTTTTTTTTTTGAGCGAAACCTACAGAACCATGTTAGGCTCATTGACTCCAGCTTATTAGCACAGTGTATATGAATACAAAGCACATTCTCTCTGTAACAGAGCTCTCAATTACATAAATTTCCCTCAGCTCATCATCGCTAGTTCAGGCCGACTGGTTCCCAATTCCCATAGAGCTGCAGGATAGAGTAGACATGCATCAAGATTGTCAGCTGAAGTTTGGGAATATTCATAACGAGATCACAGAAGCATGCATGCAGGGTTTTCTTTTCTTTTTCTTTCGTTTTTGGTTTCAGTTTTCCAGAATTGAGCAGAAATTTTCATTAACCAATTATATACTTAATTACTGCGGCCGTGTCGTTTGTAGATTGTAAAATCAGTTTAAATGGTCTTTGGTCCTGGAACCTGTGGTTACATCGATATTAACACAACAGGTAAACACCTTGAAGTATCTCGCGTAATTAACATACAGATCAATACTATTGACCAGATTCAAACTAAATGAAAAGCATGGAAAAGAAATTGTTACCCACATTTGTTCTGTGTTGTGAGATCTCTCCTTTCAGATTGCCCTGGGAAATCCAATACTTGTCTATCAATGGTTATTTGAACCAGTTAAAGCTGTGACAGCTTGTTAATTGACCGTTGACCTGCACGACTTCCATACAGGAAAACAGATAATTATGTACTACTACTACAAGAGTGTGTTTACTGTCAACAGTGAAGAGCATTCATTTCTGTTCCAAAGTCTGTTTTAAGGGGTTGTTGTTTTTTGGTTGACTACTGCTGTCAAACGACCTTATCTACTTTATGCCAGCAGTCAAAGATTTGTCCACGCAATCCTAGAAATATATTTTTTTACATCTCACATTGAGCAATCTTGTTTATTGAGTGTCCTGATGGCAAATGGGCTTCTGGACACAGAGGTAAGAAGCTTTTTTATTTAAGAACTGTAGGTGGCAGCGATTTCTGTCATCGACAGCTGGCAGAACCAGCGGCACCTCGGCTGTGCCGATCAGTCTCTATCGCCCGGAGACGCCATCGGTGTGAGGGCCAATTTACAGACATTAAGGGCCCGACTATGTGATGAGAGTGAAAGCACATGCTGCCATCCCCAGAATAACAGTGTGTGTTAGGGGCCAAAGGCGAGTCGGGTCTGATGGATGACAGAGATGGTGAGAGAGAAGAACTGGCTGTGGTCCAGGATCACAATCGTGGCAGAGATAATTAAAGGGGGCTGGATTGGAAAGTCTTTTTTATCTTTTTTTGATAAAAAGATACTCCTACATCCAAGATCCAAATGTTGGTGCATTTGCCAGCATCTCCGTTAATTAAATATAGTGAGGCAATATCGGAAGGATGATCTGTATTCGTTTTCAGAATTTGCTGTCAATATGCACAGTAAAGTTATCTTTGAATTTTTAGCAGGAATAAGAAAAAGTATTTTACCATAGAAAAATGACTTCAGCTTTAATTAGCACTTTTAGCTTCTCTTTAAATATTTCATAACTGCAATTCATAACTTTTTTTAAATAAAATCAGTTACTAAGCAAGTACATAACAGCGTTTAGAAGGGTCACCTTTCTTTACTCCTATTTCTCAACTGTAAGGTCATAATAATGATTTAGAATTTGAGCTGTTGAGCTTTTAGAAATGCTGCTTTTTGGAAATGCAGGTTGTTTCTTTTCTCTCTCTCTCTTTCAGAATGACTTTGGGAAAGCTTTTTAAGCCACATTTGGGAGTAAAGAGGCAGAGTTTAGTTCTCCTCTGAGCTGTGAAGTGTTTGAATTTAGACTGTACTCCATGAAAATGACAGCTTCTAAAGGCACCTCAAAAGAAAACATAAATGGGAACTAGCTGAACCCTGTCTGTGGAATTGCTGTTACCATCATTGTTTTCAACAGAAATGTTAAAATGAGACTCTTGATTTGCAGCATTGCAGTAAAACATTATAAGCTCTAAATTTTGTCTGAAAGTCTTTAGAAGTGATATATATATATATATATATATACACACATATATATGAACTTTCTGCATATGAAATGAACAACAAAAAAACTTGAACTTTCTTAAAACTTGAACTGAAGGCATTGGCAAATACTGACCAACTGACAGCATTAGTGACTGACCAGTATATCAACTGATATTTGGCTGTTTTGAATTATCAGCATTAGCCAAAATTTTGCCCCTCCAAAAGTTGTGCTGTGTGTCAGTTCCAAAATCTACTGATCACATTTTCTTTTCACATTTGTTTCATACATTTTCTGAATTTTAACTTATTTTCAAGTCGCGTTGCGTTCTGGCACTAGATTGGCCACTCCACACTCTGGATGTCAGTATAAGCATTGGCTGTCATTGCCCATATGGCGCATAAGAAGCAACAATGTTAATAAACGCAGCATAAATGATTTCCTCTTGATTCAGTGTTCAATGTGATGTTGAATGTTTACTAACTGCTGACTACAGATAAGCAGCCAGGTGCATGATGGGAGATATCTGTCTGGTTTCATTTAAACTCTCAAACATGCTAAGCTTACAGGCTTTTACGTCACCTCATGGAGTGTCTGTTATGTTTATGTCACTCTTGTCACACAGTGTTACGTTATGTCAAGCACAGATATCGTATTTCTCACTGGTTGTCTTTCTCATTGGTTCTGTTAGCTCTCCAGCTGTGGTATATATTAAAAGGTCAATTTAAGACGGCATTTGATACCCACTTAAATTATGTAAAGAATGAAAATTATGTTTCTTTTTATTCATTATCATGTCATCGCATACCTTTATTTATGTGTGTTATGTGTGTAACATAATGTGACACGCCGATTTTAATATGCAGAAGAACGAGATTTCAGAAGCTGTAGTGAGAATACATGCTAACATTTGGATCTGTACAGCACAAAAATTATCATACTGTTTGCTTTCCAAAGAGTTGGGAGAGTCATATGTTCTTTCTGCTGTTTTTGGTCATGTTTAAAGCTTGTCAGATTTTATTTTGGGGTGCACTGTTCCTTTAAGAAAGTAAATGGGGTCAGTTTTCAGTTCATGTCATTGCATAAGCTAAATGATATATTTATAATGTTCATAATGTCAGCTGTGTGTCAAACCATCGTTTTTTGAGTGAGCAGCAGTTGAGTGTTGTATCAGTAGCAAACAAACGGTTCCTGTGGAGGATGTTCTGTTCTGAGAAAACGGGGACAGACTGATTCGTTCCCTTCCATTTTTTTGACCTCTTTCAGCGGGCTCCGATCAGCCCACAGACTATTCACTATAATTACATGCTGTGTTTATCTGTAGAGCACATGTTCCAGGAGCTGTGATGGGGTTTACAGAATCATAGCTTGATATTAATGAGAGTGACAGTCATTTCCTCACGACCAGAGGCAAGATGATGACCTCACATCCATCCATTCATCTACTGCTTTTTAAAGCTTTACCTTTCTAACATGCAAAGATCAATGTTCTGTTTCGAATTAGACCAGTGGTTCTCAAACATTGTAGACCAAGGACCACTTGAACACATAACCTGGACCAGAACCTAGAACCCTCACAATGTTCCATGAGATGATTTTAACTTTTAGCACAAGTTTAAAACTAAAAAACAAACAGGAAATGACTTACAAGCACAAAGCTTTTGATTAATATCAATATTCCTCACTAAAAAAATATATTAATATGTGTTTTTATATTAATTTAAAAAGCCGGACAGACAATTTTTCCAAAAATATTTTTTGTGTTGCTGGTTGAATGTCTTCTCACATCAGTGTTATAAATATCTTCTGTAGAATCGCAGGATCATAAAATATTTATTCCAAATGCAATGATAGTATGTCCTGCTTGCCTGTCAGACTATGTATTTGCATATGTCTGCGCACGCGCTCGCATGCGCAGACGATCTTCCATCATCACAGTGTTCATGTGTAATGGTGGAAGTGTGGTTTTGGAGAGCCTTCTTAAATTTGAATGGGATCTGTGCTTTTAAAGCTAGCTTGCTATTGCTAGCCTGGCCAAACTCAAACTTATCACACTACCTTAAACTCATCACAAAAAGATATTTATTGCTTATTACTGTTTCTTATTTGTAAGTCGTGAGTCAGGTACAAGTGTCTGTTAAATGTTAAAGTGCAGACCAACACTGAGAGCAGTTATTGTGTAAATCTCAACAGGTTTATGTTCAAATCTATTACGCAAAAGGTGAAAATTCAGTGTGAACTTCTGACAGGTGTGAAAACACCACTGAAATGTATGTAAAAAGAGTGTCTACTCTTAAAATACATCTGACCTCTTGACTTCCCTTAGAGAGCTTTGAATCTTAATTAAGCCAGACCCCCAATCACCTATAATTAGCGGCCTGACTAATTTGGGTGTTTATTGTACAGATAATATATTTAATATATTTAGTAGTTTACCCTGTTTTTAGGGATGGGAAGAAATGTTAGCTTTAAAAGTTATAAAATTTAAAAGTTAATGTTTTTCAGCTAGCAGTACCACAATATCTAATTATCTCTGAAATGCCTAATGGGTGTTTTGGAGATCAAACAAATCTTTTGTGGGTAGTGGTGAATCTCCCAACTTGGTACTCATAAATGACAGCATTGGTTTGTTGTAGAGTGAAGGATTGTGGGTAAAGTTGCTTCAGCTGGTGCCTCAGTGAGCCCAGATCTCTCAATTATCTTTTACACTGTAAATTGGCTGAACAGAACACAAGGGGTTCTTGAACCCTCAGGCTAAAGAATGAACTATTTTTCATTAAATCTCACACATACTTTATACATTAAAGTATTAATACATATTGATACATTAATATCTATGTACATATCTTAATTTAAAAAATAGTAAAGAGACTAAGAGAATAGACTGCAACATTTGTACTGGCCAACAATTTAAAAAGTCAAAAACAGAACGTAGGAAAACAAATTTTAAATACATACGATACATAAATGTTAAATGTAGCCAAATCATACAAATAAACAATGTAGCTGTAGCAGGCAGTTACAAGTGCTGTTTTGTGTGTGTTCATTTTAGTAGTAAAATCAAAGAGACAAAATCTCATTGTAGTACCAGCAATGATGCAGTAGATAATGGAATGAGTTATGGGGGAAGGAGACTAGATTCAGACTTTGGATTTGTACCAGGCCAACAATGAACTGAAAGAAAAAACTGATTTAAAGGCATTTTGATAAAGATCCTGTCTAGTTATTGTGCTTTGGTCAGCCTTTTAACTTATGGCAAACAGTCTAGTGCTTTTGCAAAAAAATAAAAAAGCCAAGAACCGCCCACTTAGACAGGAAGAGCTATTTGATAGATATCGCTGTTATAGAACTATTTGTGAGTGTGAGCTTTGAGATCAGAGTAAATCATGAAAACAATGTATTCATTTCTGTGTTCTGTGTTGCTGTAACAGGATTGATTTTGAGACCTGACCTGAATAGGTATAATTGTAAAGTATTGTAAAAGATTACAGTCAATTTTATTTTCTGATGCTTATTTTGACCTTCAGTGTGTCTGCACAGAATGATACTTTTTATCACTGCATTGGGTCAATGATGTCTATTGATGTGAAGCTCTCAAGGGCTTCAGCTGACCCTGACTGAAAGAATGTCATAACCTTTAACCTTTAATCTGTTGACATCCTCATATTGAAAAGTCTCTTAACCCTTTCAAAACACCTTCACATCTTAGTTGCAAGCATTTGTTTAGCTTTTGCGCTAAAGATCTACAGGCGTTTCTACATGTTTGTGCCGCAAGAAATTTGTGTTGCAATCATAACGTGAATCAATCCAAGTGTCATAATATTCATGTCTCTTAAAGAGCCTTTTCTTTAAAGATAAGGAGAAATTTCCTACCAGCTCAATAGTATGGATGAAATCAAGTCCCAGATGGCAGATTTCAGACTCACTGAAAAGGTCCAATAGCGCTTTTGGATAGGAAGATTTTTGTCCAGGCAAGTTTTCCTGTTCTGTCAGGCATCATTAGAATCACCCATTGTTCCCTCAGAAAAAAATCTTTGATTAAACCAGCTGTAGTATGTCTAATGAAAACCGTTATTGTGGGAAGACAGACTATAAGAGCTTCCCTAAGGAAGCAGGGCAACGTTCTGAGGGAAAGTGTCAGATCAGGAAGACAGCAGAGCTAATTGGAGAGAAATTGCAAAGAATATTGCGTGCACCCCATTTATGTCCTGTGAGAATTTCCATGCATGGATCAGGGAGTGTCTGGCCTTAATAGAACTGCCACGGCTTTCCTCATGGTTTAACGAGTGAAAGTCCATGAGTGTCATTATTAAGACATTTTTAAACGCTTGACTCAAGGTCAGATCTTGAGAAGCTCTTAAAAACATTTATACAGTTATACTTTAGGCATTTAGTAACCCACCATAAAGGAAAGGAAGAATACAGATGAGATCTTTTATATCTCAATTATTCTCCTAGACGGGAGTGAGATTAGGTTGAGGGAAAACAGAGGCGTTCGCTTCTTGTATTCCATATCTAGTGTTATCTCACCAATGACTCAAACTGTTCTCAGGTTTGCTCGCCAAGGTCCTCAATAAAAAGTAATAGATAAATAAATATATAATATATATAAACTTTTATAATCTATTTTTTAAATATAATAATATTATATTGTTTATTTTTTAATAAATGTATATGCGCTGAGCTATTCTGTCCACATTGTTTTATCTCATTATATCTTTATACTCTTTGATATCTTCTATACTGTATGTTGACAATTGTCTCCTTTGTGTGTATTTTTATTTTAATTTAAGATTTTGTGAAGGATCATTTTTATATCAAGTTGATACAAATAGATCATTTTTGTCATTTTTTATCTAATTTTATTTTTAATCACATATGTTTATACACATTTATTTTGTCATATAATATGTGTAATATAATACAAATATAATTTACATACATTAGAGTCTCCCTCCATAGCCCCGCCCACAACCTGCCTAATGTGTAAACTGAGCACTGGATAAGCACCTTCCAGAAATTGAAAGTACAATAATACAATAATACACTTTGTTTACGTTATCTAAAATTTCTAATGTTTTTTATCTACCTATCTTGCAGGACAAGAGCGAATAGGAATAGACTCCAAATACGAGCAAGAGGGGAAGGTGCAGTTTGTGATTGATGCTGTGTATGCTATGGCCCACGCCCTGCACAACATGCAGAAGGAACTGTGTCCCAACCAATCAGGTGTGTGTCCTGAGATGACCGGTGGCAAGAAGCTCCTAAAGTACATCCGCTCTGTCAGCTTCAACGGTGAGTCAAAAAGCCTGCAGAGATACACGACTGAAGTCAAACAAAAGTACTTCACTATGCTGGTTAAGCAAACATAACTACAACCGTTTCTCATTAGGGTTAAGAGTTTCTCTAGGATCCCTAACTCTAAACTAAAAGTTTCAATGCCTAACTTGCACAACTGAGACTTAAATTATGCATTTCGTGGAGAGAGGTGTTGTATTACTGTTGGAGTCAGTCTAATAGCATTCCTTGTATCTTTAAGGTGTTCTGTGGGGTTGTTTGTCAAAAGAACCCAGGTTTATATGATGTTCTGGTTGCTATATATGGCTGTGGGCCCTTGCTGATCTTCTGTTAGGAGAAAATTGTCCAATCACAGAAAATAAGAGAACAGCTCTCATCATTGAGCCAATGATTTGAGGTATCATTCACATCTGTAACACAAACAGTGCGAGACAGGTTATGAACCAAAGTTGTGGGTGGAAAGCATAATAAGTATGAGCAATAACAATAGTTTTTCAAGCCCCCACAGTGCCGAGCTTTATCAGGTCCTCCTTAACCCCAGTGCACAATCCAGCACCATCATTGGTTTATTCCAGCACAGCTGCTCGTGGGAGGGAAATGAATATTGTCATTTGATTAAATCAGATTTTAATATGAAATATCTATCTTTGGCACCTGTCTGTTCAGTGTCTTCTTGAACAAACCCTCAAAATATACCAAAATGATTGTCTCATTGTTTTGAAACACTCCCACACAAGAAATCCAACATTGCTAGGTCGAATTAGCCACAAAGATGACTAACGGATGTACAATCCTTAGTGTCACAAACAGTTATGGCTGCCGAATGCCCAAACACATTGTTTAAATGCACAACTAATGTAACACACAGAGAACAGCATTTAAAGGAAGGGTGGGTATGAAGTTTAGACTTTTAAAAGATCAGAGGAGTTTATTTTCTGAATCCTACTTTTCTGAGATATGCAGAATTGATTTGAAATAGGGGAGTCCAGGGCTTGTTGTAACAAGGGCTAAAGATCCAAAGCCAAAAGTCCAATTACAGAAATATTGGTTTCCCCAGTGGTAATCTGTGTCGGTTGTAAACACCTAGTTCAAAACTCGTTTCAGTTTTAATATTTTTGTGTGAATACCGTCAAAACTAAAATTACAATATCATGTTTTTGCTGGAGCTGTTGGCTAAACAAGTGAATACAGTAAATCCTTTGTGGGATTCATTTTAAAATAGGCCACTATAATGTTCTTTGTTAACTCGGTTTTCATAAATGTTGGGTTGGGGCAAGATGTTATGTTTTAAATATTATAAATGTATTACAATTTTTATTGGCCTCAACATTGTGGTTGTGTTACATTTCCCATTTAAGCTGTATAATGAACTTTCACTAAGCAGCATACAGCGCACAATAAACTTACTGTAAGAACCAGAACACTGAATAAATCAGTGACGACTCGTTTGACAACAATTCCTGTATTGAAGTTCACATTTACACTTTTATCTTTGAAGACCCTCAATAACTCTCTAACTTTCTGCTCCCTTTATATATCACATATCCAAACACTGCCTTTGTGTTAGACCTTTGAAAGAGAAAAGTTCCAGAAGAAAGGAAATATGGTATTAATGCAGCCTAATGAAGTGAAAGTTTTTGTAGCCCTGCACCAGTGCACTGATGGATCAAAGGGCGGCTGTACCTTTGATGTCTGTGCGCGATGATGAGAAAATACTATTTGGGGTAAATATGTGATCTAACTTCTAACACCTGATGAACGATTTGCCAATCAGATTATGTAAAAAACAGTTTTCACTAACCAGCTAGTATATTGAAAGAAAGAGGTCACATCTCGTCTGAAAGTATTAGTTTATGTATCAGTTTTATTCCCCAAAATATACAATATCTATACAGTATATAGGTCCATGCTATACAACTGTGTGTGTATATAGCTAACAATTGATTTATTGTCACTTCATCTGTCACTAATTTATGTTCTGTGGTGTGCTTGCAAGGTGAGCAGTCAGAAGCGTAAACTTCATTATACACCGACATGTGAAAAGAAATCAAAGCAAAAAAGACATTTTTTTCTCCTAGAACTAAGAAAACCAAACAATGCTGTTCCTTCTTTTCTTAAAAAACACATCAACAAAAAATAACAACAGCCAGTTCTCCAATGTGCTCATTTGTAGTTGATCTAAATACATGTATTGGTTGGAAAAACAAATAAATTGCTTTCTTTACAGTCAGTAACATTTCTAATTGTGTTTATTTTACTGAGGCACAGCAATACCTTTATGAAGTTTACAGCCCTCAGGAATGTTTCTGAATCTTTAAAATGTAAATTCAAGCAAGAGGTCCTTCATGGTGGAAACACAATGTTCAGGTAGAACATTTGCATATGCATAGCATTTGCATAAGAGCTGAAATTTCTAAATGGATTTCTAAGACAGATGAAGATGTGTTGGATTAAGGACATAAATTCAACTATAGAGCACATTGTATAGAGTTGGGTAAAGCAGTGTCTCTGACTCAGCTCTGCAGGTATCACTGTGTGATTTAATATGTACATGTAAAGGACATGTTAGGAAGCACCATATACAGATAATGGAACATTTGAAGGATGATGGAACTTACATTATGATTATATTTTACAATAAGTATCACACTTAAGAAAATCTCATGTGGCGTCTCATGAATTGATTGAGGACAATTTACAGTTTGTATGTATTTAAAGTTGTACATGCCTGAACTGGTTTACAAAATGAACAAATACCTCCAAGATATTACATCGCGTAACATTATGTATTACGCAAAGCATCCTGAAATATACTAATCTGATTCAAAATGTTAAAATATGAATATTATATTAATCTTAAAGCCGACATTATCAAAAATAAAAAAAGGTTAGTAATTTACTATGACTGGAGGAATATATAAAACTAACTGGTTTACCTAAAAACTGTTTTATTGACGAATGTCTGCAGTTCTATTATTTTTTAATTATTATTATTTATGCTTGTTAACTCTTATGATAAAAGCACTTGTCCCGTAGACATGGAGAGATGAACTTTGAAAAAGCAGAGAATGTTCTGCTTGAAGTTGGGCAACTGACGTTTTTCACAGGATTTTAAAAACCCTTTCCTCCAGCGAGAACCAATACAATAATTATTCCAAGCTTCTTGCTTACTAATAATTAATATGCCTTCTTTTAAAATCGAGTTAATTTACAGTGTAATTACTGTGTCGTTTTGAGAGAGTGCTTGTCTTTAAATAGCTATATATTTACTGTATATAAATGACTATATGTAAGGGTTATGTAAGGGTCCCAATTGGCTGTACTTTTTCAGCTACACATAACTGATAAACCCTCAAAGCAAAAATAAAAAACATGAATTATCATGTAACCACTAAAGACTTCAGCACGAGATGTGATGTCTCTTAAGGCTCATGTTAACTCAATGTGAAGTGGAGGCTACTTAAGTATCGCTAGCATGCCGTCGTTTTCTTATCACAGCGGCCTTCCTTTTAGTATTCAGCGTCTCAGTTTCCCCAAAGTCTATTAGAGGGACAAGGCACTCTGTATGTAGCCTTTTATTCCTCCTTCCTATGATGTCCCTTTCCAAAAACATCAGACTTAAAAGGGCAGCGGGTGATGCCAAAGTGACTGAATAATAAAGGGCCTCAAAACGCACCGTAACATTTTTTGTTATGCGATGAATCATGCCTTAATTACCGCTGGGTCTTTTTCCTTCACTAATAGCTGAAGTTTTGAAGAAAAAGAAAACAGTTCTTAAAGCTGCAAGGTGTTTTTGGTTAGGTTTCAGATTACATTCAGCTCACACAGTGACTTCTTCAGAGTATTGATTAAGGTGGCAGAGAGATGGACTATCCAGTATTTGGGTTTGATTAACCAGCTGGGTGGGAATCTTTAGGCACCTCACGTAGGGCTGGGCCCATTTGATGATATATATTGTGCAACAGCAGAAATCCCAATAGATATTCTGCAAAACTGTTAATACAGTAACACAGCATGATTTTAAAATTGCACAGTCTCGGACAGGCGCTTCCTTTGTAGCCAGCTTGACTGATTATTGTAGTAGGCAGAGTGTAACTCTAGGTTGATTATGGTTGCCAAGAAACATTGCAGAATTATAGAATTAAACTGATATAGGGCCACAGATGTTTGTATATCTGCCTTTGCTTAATTCTTTTCTTTTGTAAATGTTATTAAATTTGCAAAAGCAACAATTTATGCCAGACTTAAACATTTGTTATAAATAATTACAAATAAATTTAAATTATAAATAAATTTAATAATAATAATGATAATATGGGATAAAATCGAAGTAATCGAAGTTGCTTCCTGTCCTCATGTAAATCGCTTTGGATTAAAGCGTCAGCTAAATGACTAAATGTAAATGTAAAATACCTTTCGTAAATTATCTAATTAAATATCTAAACTAATTCAAATGATTATTTAATAATAGGCGTCTTTACATGTCTACCTGTATTACGTAAACTATTTTGAGGAATAATTTTCAGCTGTAACTATAATATGATATGCCATTATTGTCATTATATAACACCTCTAATCTCACAATTCAATTTCATAAGAGTCACGATGCGATTACAAAAACAAACCTCGATGGGCTTTAAATCTTAATTTCAGTGCAGGGGTGCAAATCCTCTGAGAGCCGTCTCTGTGAAGCTGCCAAATTTTGTGTATAGAAGCTGCATACAAGTACAAAAATATATTTGCTCTCCCTTATACACAGCAATAGAAATACAAGTATAAGAGGGTATAATAACCCACTATCGGCACCTGTGGTTGTTTTACTGCAGATGCATTGGAAAGCTTGCAAAGGCAAGTCATTCACAGGAAAACAACTATGTGAAATGAATTATACAATAGTTTATGAGAGTGCATTCAAAAATGCTAAATATTTTAGTGTTCAAGATTATATATAAATACCAATTTATAGCTTTACTTTCCATGAACTGTATCCCAGACCACCTTTTAAAAGCATAAACACCTTTCACACCAACCAGACGTCTCAAACTCCACATCAAAAGCTCCTAAAAAGTGTCCGAAAATTCACTTTTGCCAGTGGTGTACAGAAGGCCGCACTAAAGCCGCGAACTCGCCTTTCAAAGAAAGTTTCCTTGATATCACAAAGTCCCGCCAATTGGTACCTGCCTATAACAGCCTATAACTCTCAGTGCCCTTCAATATAATAAGTGTGATGGGAATCCTGTCAACAGCCCACAGCGTGATGCTGATACACAGGAAAGAAGGAAGTGGATGTTTCATCTGTGATTGAGGATGCCACACTGTCTACAGTATTTTGTACAGATATGAGATCTAGAGTGTCAAGTCCTGCAGGTAAAGCTCTGTCAAACAGACATACGGGAATGAGTGTCAGGCCCCTTTTAGTCTTCACTGCTGGCCTGAGGGGCGCTCGCTTTTTGGACTTTTGTCATATCCAAGCGGATTTTGGTCCTATTGGGATGGTCAAAGAAACAGCGCATTTGTTTAATGGGTATATATATATTTTTAAATATATATATATATATATATATATATATACAGAATTTGACACACAATTTGAATTTAAAACCCACCTGTGTGTAACTTTATCCTTTGACTTTTTGATATTGTTTCTTTGTTTAGATTTTCTGGATTTCTAAAGTGTTTATACAGCAACCTTGAATCTGAAAAAGGTGCTAAGAAATAAGAAATAAACATAATGATTGTATTAAAACTGAAACCTTTCCATGTCACTGGTTTTGTCTGCCAATTCCGGGCTAATCTTAAAATGTAATGTCTAATATACTATTTAAATGCAAATTTCCAATGTCAACTTACCATTCAGTCATTGCCAAAGACTTCTAAATAATACTTTTTCCTTTCAAAGGGAGTGCTGGAACATCTGTCACTTTTAATCGGAATGGCGACGCTCCAGGACGATATGATCTTTTCCAGTACCAGATGAATATCAACAGTACTCCAGGATACAAAGTCATTGGGCAGTGGACTGAAAGTCTCCAACTTAATGTAAGTGTACTTGATTCACAAATCAAATTCATCAGCTAATCCAATTCATACTCATCCTGCAAACCCTTATAGTAATTTACCAAGAACAAACTTGCCTTTGTGCTTGTTCCAAATGTGAAAAAACAGACACAATCAAGCCTTTATCTCCACCAAAATTTGATTTCATCAATAATTTATTCACTGTACCGCCACTGTAGCCTATAATCCATATCTGTGAATTTTATAATCATCACTCAGTGCACTTACTGGTCTCTGGTTTCTGCTTTCCGGTTATTTTGATTCTGTTTCGTTCAGGAAGCTCTGGCTACACTCAGCAGCTGGGAGCAGTCTAGCGTAGCAGTCAAACATAATATAATTTAGTCCTCGATAACTGCTAGGGCCATTTAAAAGATACATCTTAATAGCCAGAACTTCATAGGACTATAACCTCTGATTGAACCTTAGATTATATGTTCATATATATATATGAGAGTCCCTTGCCTTGCAGATTATTATGTCTATGTTAATAATATTATCAACCAGATGTGGTTGTTTTGAGTCTGTGTTTCCTGGTGCACCTGACCACGTTTTATTGAAGATGCACCACAACACTTTTAGCTTTCCGCAAAGGAAGATATGCTTCTTGGTTTTCATATTTGCCTGTTAATAGTGCAGCAAAGGCAGCAAAACACAGTACATTTAATGTAATGAAGATTCTTGCGTTAGCCTAAATCTGAGATGAGGTTGATATCAGTCTGCCAAAAATTAGTTAAAACAGATTTTACTTTCAGCTCTGTCATCAGCCTGACAGATGTGGCGATTCTTCCAAGATGAAAACCAGCGGAATGTAAACAAGAGACAGGAGAAAAATCATTCTAAACATCCATAGACTCCAGCATCCTGCTGGTCTTACGAGCATTATGAAATATGTGCAGTCAATTTTCTGTTTTAGTGATTATATCAGTCTTACGATGATGAAGGATTGGTTTATGAATATTAATTAGGCTTGCCCAGGATATTAATTATCCAGATTAAACGTCTCAGGAAGACTACCAAAGCAACATCACCTGCCATAATTAATATTCATGAGCTTAGCTATGGGTAAATCATGACATCACAACCAGCCCCCGCACCTTCAAAACTTGTTCTGACAACACTGACTGAATGACACATGATGTAAGCTAGATGATGTCAACAAATTGACACTTCAAGATGCTTAATATTGCCATGTCGGCTCTCGGCGCCCGCAGCTAAATTATTGCTATTAATTTTGAATGATAACAGCGTGTTAGACAGATATTGTATTACTCAGTTTCATTTCTTGACATCTGGTTGTAATTTTTCAAAATGTTTGATCCTTTTTGATTTCCATGAAAGCAAAAATAATCATATTTGTAGCTGATAGTTCCGTCTTGTGTACTTAATATTTATCAGGCTTTGTTTTCTCTTGGCCTCAATAATGCTGTGAATGGATTTGTTTTGCATTGTGGGATTTTTAAGATCAGCCTGCAAAGAGCAATATTATTAGAGGAGAAAGTGAGGGTGAGAATGGTGTCCATATGTGATTCACATCTTCCGGCCTCCATTGAGTCACAGATGAGGAGTCCGGCTGAGTCCTCTCCAAAGATCGCCCACAGCTCCTGCCGCAAATGTCATTTGCACCTCATCCCCCATCTTCACCTCCACAAGAAACGTCGAGAGTCCCATAAACAATCCTATTGTGTAGGGGTGGAACTGCAGATATTTGGTGTGTTTTCTCAGTCATGTTAAAAAGAAAGTGTCCCTGCTTTTGACAGCTCCCTGACATCCTGTTGGTTGTGTGATTTTGGATTGCTTTATACTGCCTTTGTGAAATTCAGCTTAGTAGACCTGCATACATTATTATTAATTTAACTCTATAGTTGTTTTTTAGTTTCCTTAGTTTCTTATTAACAACATGTTAGCTAGATGTTGTCGATAATATTAAAGCAACTGTAGAATTAAATCAGTATTAATCTTTTGTCTGTATCAGTCAAGAGCAAAAAATGAGCTACAAAATTAATTTAAATTATTAAGTTGAAATTATTAAGCCATTATTTTAAACTTTAAATGTGTTATTTAAATTTTAAATGTGTTATTTATGCGTGAAGTTAGAAAAACGTTTACTATATGTTCCAACAGAATTTCAGGTATTGTTTTGGTATCTAAAATCAATACATTTTCCAATTATTGGAATTTGATACTGACATTTTGGCATCACGGCAACCCAATATACCATAATTCTGGTTCAGCTGTTTTGAATGTTATAGGAGGCAACATGCCTCAAATAAGCTACCATAATATTGCAGTAACAAGAAAATTGTACTGAGCAAGTTAGATAATGTTTGCCACAAACTGTCGATGTGCTTATAGTTAACTACCTTAATATTAATGCACAGTCATTTAAAGGTAACTCTATCGTCCCCTTGAGTACCGAGGTTCGTTACCACCACAGCAAATCCACTGAGTCACAGATGAGGTGTCCGCCTGAGTCGCATCCAAGAATCGCCTACAGCTCCCGCAGCAAATGTCATTTACGCCCCAGTCCCCCAAACAGTCCTACAAAGCTGGGACTACAGGGACTCTGCATCTTGTGCTGACAGAGAGAGTCCCTGCTTCTGGTGTCATTCAGAAAGCGTCAAGTAATGTTTTTTCTCTCACTCTCTGGTCACAGACGGCCATGAAAGGTCATGTTGCAGTGAGCTGTACCGGGAGCACTGATTCTGAATGCACACCTACTGACTCTTATCGAAATGCTGGCAGGAGACAACAGCGGGTTGTTGGGTTTATCCTCCTTCGCTAGTGGCTTTGCGATAAAAGCACGAGTTGAGTGCGTTCCCAGAAAAAGGCGCTGAATCACGGCACAGTCGGTTGTTATTGGACACATCAGGATGCCCTGTGTGTCAGCCGTGGAGAAAAATTCTAACATGTTTTATGCTCGCTGCAGAGGTATTAATAATTAATGCAGATATACAAATATTACGCAGATATACAAAGATTACGCAATGTTGATTTGCCGAGGATTTGCATTTTTGTAAAAAGCTCTGAATTTTAATACTGGAAGCTGCCGTTGTTTATGCAAACAGCTGTGTGACACTTCAAAATCCAAACTTTAGTGTGAAAGGCTTAAAAATGCCACTGTAGTCGCAAGTGACAAATGAGTCAGTGAGATGAACTTAAAAGTAGTTTATTTGTACATATGTTTTAACCAAATAACACAAGCCCAGCTAAGGTTCAAGATTTTAGACCAATGAGATTTCACTGTGGACGGGGCATTCAAGCAGCAGAAACATCCAGTCACCATCGTTTGTTGTTCGTTTGCCATTGTTTGCACCAATTTTGGAGATTGCTTGTTGCATGAAGTGAGACGTGTGTATGACCCAGTGCTGATCTTATGCATTTAGCGGTCATTACCTTTCCCTTGATGAATCAGATGAAAGGACTCGTGAAAAGTCAGAGAGAAGCTGTCAGAGATGTTGACCTTTGGTAACTGGTCGCGTAACCTTTTTTAGACTTTATAGTAATTTCACAGTCCTGTGCAGGAAAAAGCAAGGTGGTAATCAATAGCAAGAAAATATTAATTTTATGCAGGTCCCATATTGATTTATTGATTTTTTCATAATAACTGTAATTGTGTCAAACAGGAAGAAATGTTTTAAAGACAAACCAGCTAATAAAACGCAACATTACATAGTTCCTAAAAAACCCTCCAAAAATGGTACTGCTTTTCTAAAACGGTATCATTAAAGAACTAGATCAAATCTGTAATATTAATAGATTGTATTATTGATGCATATATTTTCATTCCTCCACTTTTTAAGTTCTTATTGTATTGAGATACAATTTACTAATATGATTTCCATCTTTAAAAGACGGAAATGATATTAGAGTTTAATATTTCATCCACTCTGCATTGAGCTACTTGTAATAAGAGCCAGTAGCCCAATACCACAGTGAACCCTCATTCAGTTCCCACAAAATTAATGGAAGGTATTTACACAAATTGAACATCAATCGTGACATATAAAGAAGCATTGTTTATAAACAAAACCAGTCACCCATTCTTCATTTTAATTAGCTTATCATTGGATACTTTCCCTAATACCAACAGGGTACAATTATTCACTCCCCCCATTCCAGCTTTGATTAGCCTGTGAGAACAGAACCTACAGCCAATGAGCTCATTACGTCTGTATTAGGGAAAGCATGAGCACATTTCTTGTCACTTAAAGGATTGTTGATGCACTTTATTGGCCTGCGTGTCAATCAGAATATAATTGCCTTCACAGTCTTTTATCATTTTGAACGTCTTTTCGGTAAGTGATAATGTAGTCGGCCAATCATTATCGCAAAATGAACCCTCACGGTGTGTTTAGAATCGTGTGAAATCCTGAAGAAATGACCGTACATTCCAACATAAATGGCATAAAATGTTGATTTGAGTTTAAATTACTTTATTATAAAAGAACAAAGAGAAACAAGCAACATAAAATAGAAAATACAACAGCTATGTAGTAAATCAGTGACTGTTACACACTTTAGCAGTCAATACATTTACATTTTGCAGACATTTTTATTCAAAGCGACTTATAGTACATTAAAGTTATACATTTTATCAGTATGTGTGCTTCCCTGGGAATCGAACCCACAACTTTTGCGCTGCAAATACAATGCTCTACCAGCTGAGCTACAGGAACACAATACATAGCATATAAATCCCAGAATGCCACCATTCACCAATCAGAATCAAGTATTCAAGAGAGCTGTACCATGATAACTAAGAAACAGCTCAGAATAATGTTCAGGGGAAACTTTTTGTTAGGTCAGATAATTGTTGAATTAGCTTTACCTGACGCTGTCCAATAACAAATGCAGTCTCCTGGCTAGAGGGCTTATGACCTTATCTGTAATAAAAAAAAAATTGGGAACATAATTTAGGGATGGAACCAAATGTTTTTATGATTTAAACCTGCCTCAAGCAATCTCTAAACCATAAATGTCTTCGCAATCAAAAACAGCAAAAAATGAAAAAAGAAAGCTAATTCTTGCTTCACAACTTTATCCATTAGGCTTGTACCCATTAAGCAAAAAGAACAGATTTTTTCAAAGTTAAATACGCCCCTCCAATCGCGCTGTTTTACGCTAATGTGCTCAGCATGTTTATTCATCGCCCCGCGTGTTCAGAGGGAGCTGCTAAAAGAGGGGTTTTCCTCCACAATTGTTAATTATCGTAGCAAACACTCACACGCGGGAGCTTTGGGGCGCACAGTGTCAGATCAGATATGCGATGCGAACTGATAAAACAGCAGTGTTGAGAAAGCGCCGTGTGACAATCACTGCGGCGGACAGTTCTGCGAGTTCCCATTAGTTTTCGCATTTCTAATGACACTGTTTAGACTGAATGTGGGCGGAATAAAATCAAGTATCACCACGCCTCTCATTAGCGCAGCCAGGCTAACATAATTAGCATTGTCAGCACCGTTTCGGCACTTCCTACACTCAGAGAATATCAGTTGCGAAAAAACGAACCTCGAACGAATCTGCATCCGTGCTGAATGTGTTGAGGAGGAGGAGGTGAGCTAAATTGATGAAATATTGAAGAAACCACTTTGAGGGCTATAAGCAGATAGATCTCACCCAGTATCCATAGCAACAGGACTGTTAATCGCATTAGGATTTCCACACTGTGCTTAATTATGAGCAATTGGACAGAGTATAGTGGCCCCCAAAGTCCAAATTATGAACTGCGCTCTAATGGCTGGGCGGAAAATTGCTACGGGTGGGGAGCAGATATTAAACTAATTTGCGTCCCCCAGATGTGCTGGAAAACACAGAACATAACCGTAACTTGTCTGATACCCTGACAACTGTGCAAAAAATGTAATGCACATATGCACATGATGAGCGAGTTTAATTTACTGTTGTTGGAATCTCACAGTGTCAAAGTTGAAAACCTTGACCACAAACACACCGCAGTGGACGTGTTTATGCATGCAGTATATGAGTGTGGGCCAGGAAAAGGAAAGCTAGAGAGAGCTTTAATTCTTGGTTTCTAAGCAACTAGAGAGACGGCTTGGCACCTTGCAGAACACTCTGAAACCTTTATTGTTTAGAGTTACTACACACAATAACTGTTAGTGTGTAGACGGTTTGTTTGGGGCTAGAATAGTTTGTGGGCTTTGACTTTGTGCTAAATGTCTTTACAGTGATATTTTAGTATTATTTGTGTGATTATAAACAAATTATATGCAAACAATATTAACTGATGGCACTGTAAATTGGGGATAATGTACAGTAAAGCTCTATCAAGACTAGGCTAGTTTTATATGAGGGGGGGTAATGTAAAAGTCACCACAGGTAATATTTGTGTTGTGGAAAAATGACTACTGTACTGCTACTGTAGGTAATACCCAGTCAGTCTGTTATGAGTGACACGTGTCAAAACTGTGAGTTGTCCACCTATCACTGTTTCTCAAACCATTAAAATAGACACTGTCAACGAAAAGACCATGAAAATAAAACAATTTACTCACACTGGCTGTTTTTTATATGGACTTAAAGACCTGTAGCATGTTTTCCTCAAGCTCTGTGCTGCTGTTCATAGTGCTTTATTGAAAAGACATATAATGAGGTGTGTATATGTGTTGTTTGGATGCTGCAGTCTGATCACATTTTGGAACATGTATTCGGATATATTGGATGTATTGCCCATGTTGTTCACTAAAGGATTATAGGCTCGCGATATATGCTTGTTTTAATGTAGTTTGCATAATTAATTACCACCTTTCTACATTTTTGGTAAGTTATGTGTGATAGTTATACATAAAGGCAGTGGACACACCAAACATGGTGATTTTTACCGACATCAATAATAAAAATTACTTCTAAAACTTTAAAGTAGTCTAAAACTTTAAAGTCTAAAACTTTACATGCTTGTCGTGAAGATGAATCCCTTTTAAATAGGGTTCCGATCATTAATCACAAAATAAATACTAACAGTTCATTATCAACACTGAAGCTATATGAGACCAAAATACACCCGTCGGCCGCCTTATTGTGTACATCTGTTCAGTTGCTTATTAATCAACCAATCATGTGGCAGCAACTCAGTGCACTTAGATGTGTAGACACGGTCGAGAGGATCTGCTAAGGTTTCAAACCATCAAAATGAGGAAGAATGGTTTTATTTTAAGTGGCTTTAAATTACTGTAATGCACACCCTCTTGTGGCTAACAGCTTTAGTAAACCATCCTATAAACATAGTCTAGTTAGAGTGAATGAAAAACTTAAGAAAAACATTCCTTTGCACTGTGTAAATGTTATTGTGTGCCAGGAAACAGCATAATGAAGAATGTTTCCAATTTGTAGGTAAACAAGTAGATCCATTTCCATCCCTTCTGCACAGGATACACTGTTATCGTCATTCAGTGTCATTCAGAAATGAATTTAATATTATTTACCTCTGTTTTGCGCTTCCCTTTGGGATGTTCTCTATTGTGCACACGCTAGGTCCTCCTGCTTCCCTCAGGCTAAATATTATTTAAGTTGTCACCTTACCGGTGACGCTGGCCTGGCTGTCACCAAGATTTATTGACAATTGTGCTCGACACGCAATTTAAATGCAAGGAGAGGGAAGCAAAGGCCTGGCTGGGCCTGATAAGAGAGGGAAGCTCAAGGAATAATGAGGGACCATGGATGTTCACCCACTCTCTGCACCGCTAAATGCACTCTGTGCTCGCTCTCCGCTCTGGCCTGGCACTCCCAGCACACAGGGGCATGAACCAAACAGATCCAGTGAAGCACAGAAAAACAAAAGTTACACAGGAGAGCAGTGGTCATAAGAGAAAGCTATGATGTTCTAAAGGTCATGATCAGCTGCTGTCCAGACCTTTGGTTGTAAATGCGTGTTTGGAAAGTACATTTATCATCCTGAATAGTTTGTGATATTGTTTTAATGCGCTGCCATTGATTTTTAATGTTTTTTTTGGAGACATGGTGGGTTATATGGTGATTTGTCTTTCTTTTAAAAAGAGGCGACTTAAGACAGCAATGTAATTTCTTAATCATTATAACGTAGTGGTTAAGTTCACTATATAGTTCACTCAAATAGAGTATGGTGCTAGCAATATTAAGATCATAGGTTTTAAAGGCAGGGAACACAAAAACTGATAAAAAAGCCTATGTCTTTAATGTCTTGCTGTATATTCATAATATATCAATATATGATATATAATATGATAATAAAATACATGATATATAATCTATAATATGACAATGTATTTTGTCATTATATAAGTCAATATATTATTTGATATTGTCGATATTTTCTTGTTTATGGTAGCTAATCAGTATTTATTTGTCTGTGTGCATCTTTTTGTAGTTTATATGCTGCTTCAGAAGCACTGTCTCTGTTAAGACAGCTTTAGTCTTTATGTTTGTCTCTTGTGGCAGTGTTCCTAATTCTTGACCTGAATAAATGTTTGTCCCAACTCTAAAGTAACTAAAGTAAAAAAATGCTTGACGTAATTTGCTCCTGGCACAAATAATTAGCCAATTTTTCAGTTCCTAATGGATTGACTTCTTTCATCACTTAAAATTCAATGCCCCACATGTTTTCAATGGCTTGTGCACTTTCTAAACTGTTTACATTTAAAATGTCTACCTCAAGACAGCCAATCTGGGAACTCTGTGGCATCCATGTTTGAAGAAGCAGATGCAATCTATCGCTGAGGGACAAGTAATTGACTTCTGTTGTACCCATGTCAGCACTGCTGTAGTTAGTCTGAGTTTCTCAATCTCTCTGCCTGCAATTTCCCAATGACCCTAAATGACCTTCCTCATGTCTGCTTTCTGGCCACCAAACACCCCAGTTTAAGCAAGGGTAGCAGATTCGCTCAGAGGTAAATATTGCCCTTTAAATAGAACTGTAGCTCGGCAAATCAAGTGTAGTAATTTTTCTTGTTTGCTTTTAACTTTGTTTTCTACCTTTTCTTAAACCAAAAAAATGAGACTCTGTAAAAGGACTCAAGTTAGCAGAAAACTAAATTACTGGTTGTAAAGGAAGTTGGAATTTGGAAGACTCGAACCTGGGTTGAGGGTTGTAATGTAGTCTTAGTTCTGCTTTGAATTGCGAATGTTCTTTGAATGAAAAACAGCTTTAATGATAATGCAAAACCTTTGCCTCTGCTAGTCTGCTAGCTTGACGGATCCAAGTTCTTTAGTGCAGTACTATAAAGTGTGTGGCATTGTAATGTAGAAGGCAGAGTTCAGAGAGTAATGCTAAGGTCCTGTTCTTGTCTGTGACATCAACTGCGTGAAGGGGCTTCAATAATTCAGGGCAGTGCTGCTTTTTGTCTTCTATCAGAGAGATATTTGGTGTTCTGGTTAAATAATTGATTCATCCCTGACTGTTGCTCCTGGCAAGATGATCTCATGAGGGTGTGGATGTATGCATCTGTAGCTTTGCATGTGTCGTAGGTTAGCTTGACAATATGTTGTTAGTGCTGCTGTTATCATGCTAGCTTGTTTAACGGAGCTTATGGGAAACTCAAGGCCACATCTTTATTTACAGCTCATCAAAATGCTGATGTTTCTAGTCTTGTTGACATGCAGTGCTTTTCTCTGCATATGTATTGACTATTTTTTATTCAGCTTCAGACAGAGTTTATTCAGCTATGGTTTATTCAGATATGGACAACTGTGGCCATTTTTATGTTCCTGGAGGTTGTTTTTATTAATTAATTTATCTTTATTATAACTTAATGATTTGAAGATTTGCAGTGTTTTTGTTATCGAATGGTCTATAATTTAGTTTCTTATTTTATGTGCAATATGAAGAGCCATAATAAACTATATTTAAAATGTTTATGATACAATAATATAAATAAAGGCATACCATTTCAGAATTTGTGGTGTAAAAATGAATTATGAAAGGTTTTATCATTCATAAGTTTTATTCTAATTATGACTTTCTCAGGCATCATTTCATTGGCTTTCATTCCTATGACATCTTGTGGATTATAAAATTATTTTGGACAGAAATTCGCTGCCATGTATGTATATCTATTCTAAAACATTGCTGTTGGACAACTGAGTATAACAGTGCTGGTATAACACCAATGTTTTAGAGAGGGTGTAGAAAATGTATTCCAAAGGGTGTTTATTTTCTAAAAGTCCACCTTCCCACAAGTCCCCACAGAAGAGATGCACATGGGTGCAGGGAATTTAAAATATGGTCAAAGGGGTAAAAAGCTCTTCTCATTCTTTCATCTGCTTTCCCCCGACAAGATTCTGTCGCTAAATTAACTGCACTGTCTTTCTGCTTTTGTTTGGACACCGGAATGCTCAGACGTGTCCAATCAGCTGGGCCGTGAAGGTTGCCGCATCTGGATTGATGTGGCTTTTCATTATGGCATCTCCAGGTGTCACACTGGCATTCACACAGTTGCCACGGAAATAGCCAAAATGATCTGTGGTCCTGAAAGCAAACATGACTCAATAATAGCTGAGTGTAATAGAATGTTTCTCTGTTGTTAATTGCCTCTGGCTGGCCCCTGGAAAAACTATCAATACCTGAGTTTTGGGGTGTTAGCTTTTGCGTTGTTTGTTATTTCATGGTCAAACTGTTCCTGATTTTTAGCAGTTAGCTTTTCCAGACACTACATTTATCAGAGTGAATTATTATGCAATGGTTTTATTGTAGCATAAATCGCCTTTGGTTTGATTAAATATTGCTTTACCAAGTCAAGTTACATCATGGCTTTCTGTGTATATTGTTTCAAAACGTGTTAGATCACAAAACACACAAACATGGTGACATGTCAACAAGGTGGCATGTTTGGACTAAACACACACACAAATGAGAGGATGATTTTCATTGGATAACAACTTCAATCCAGTCAGTTATTCACTCGAAGCTATTGTACATCTTCAGAAGCTTGACAGCCCCTGGTTACTATGAATTGTCATTGTTGAATTTGAATATTTTTTCAATTCTTTCCGTATTCCACTTTGAAACAACATGAGTAAATAATGACAGATTTCTCATTCCTGTGTGAAGTGCTGCTCCAGTAACAGCATTTTCTACTTATTTTAATGCTGCGTTTTCATAC
>JAZGTJ010001277.1:38259-51125 GCA_036877575.1 Botia almorhae | reverse complement strand
GGAATTACATTAATACCTCAAAAAAATGGATGTTTTGAACATTCCTAGAACTTTGAATGTGTTTGTTACTTAAAGGAAACATTGTGAAAACGTTCTTACAACAAAAAAATTTGTCAGCTGTGTCTTCCCCACCAATTCCATGCGAGACCTAAAGCAGTGCGGCATATTGGAGACAAGTGGGAATCAAACATGTTTTTAGGGCCTTTGTTTATTTGAAAAGGAGAGACAGAAGTGATGGTCAAACGTCAGAAAGTGCCCATATTGCTTTGTGAGCGTGACTGACATATCTCATTCACACATGGATGCTTGTTTCCCAGGTGTTTCCGGGTCCTGACATCGGCTTTCTTGGCGGGGAAAGTGGGTCACTTACCTGGATGCCTAACAGCACGAGTTCATTCACCTGTTCGAATCAACGTGACTACACTAGAGATCTGAGTGTGAAAACGCCTCAAGGACGCGTGATGATAAAAACGAGTCGTGCCCCAGAGCTACATGCCAACCAGACCTAAAAGCAGCGATGCTCCACTTCCACGGAATTCCACGTTCCGTCTCTTTGTTTGTGCTAAGTACAGTGTGACAGGCAAAGAGGCTTAATATAAAGGAAAGCAGACTGAGGAGATGACAGAGCTGACAGGAGTTAATGGGCTGGTGATAAAAAGAAACGTAGCGCAGAAACAAACTGTCGTTTTAACCTAATTTAAATGTACATCTTCCCTTTACCGGCTATTCCCCAAAGGGGTCACAAAGCACCGATTCTGTTGCCTGGTTAGGTCGTGAAGCGGATTCCACCGACAAAAATATGGCAGACAAAATAAGCAAATCACTCAAACTGATTTGTGATATTAATTTAATGCACGTCTGACTTGATTCCATTCGGAAAAGGTCACATTCATTCTGCGGAGTTTCAGCATTGTTGCTCCTGGTTTATTCCTCTAAATAAAGATCTCTGAGCGAGCGAGCGTTTGTAAACGTATCGGCCCACGTTTGCGACGGCTTCTTGTCTCAGCAAATTTCGAATGTCAAACACTGACCTGTGATAAACAGAAGCTTGAGTGAGAATTGCTTTGCTTTTTTCTCCTGTTTTTTAAAGGGTAGAGATCTCTCCTCCAGATATTCTCTGAAGTGCATGAGTGTATTTGTTGGTTTAATACATCCGTCAAGGTAAAAACAGCAAGACTGATATACGCTGAGATGAATGACTCCTTAATAAAACAGGTTTTTGAATGTCTAGAAGCCAAAAGCTACCAGTAAAAACACAAAAATATGCAGTTGTTAGCTCAAGAAATATATGAAACCAAGTTTATCCTTAAAGCTGCCATCCGACACATTTGCCTCTCTATTGCCACCTCAGTTTAAAACATAAAATTGCGGGTTACTTTACATACTCTATAAATGAATTAAAAGATTCTATAAATGAGTTAAATGAAGCCAAACTGACATTTCTAGGGAAATTGGACCCGACAGCTTAAACTTTAAATCATTATTATCAACTTACCTTTGTGAATTAGGATATTGTTTTGAAAACTGATCTCTTACGTACTTGCTCAATAACTGATTTTTGTTGTTTTCGTAACCAAAAAGTTACAAATCGCAGCTTTAAAATGTACTTTTGTTGGTGTAATATAAAGAAGTCAAATTGATTCGGGCTATTTTAGGCTTAAATAAAACAAATTAATTAAGAAGTTAGCACATAAAGTACATAGTTAGCTTAGGTTACTGTAGGTTTCATTTTTTAATAACGTAATCATCAAGACAGAGCAGTAGTTGACTTTATTAAAACTAATATTTTTATTTTTAAAACGAATGAGCCATAATTACGCACATTCTTCCACTCGCCGTGAATGCGCATGACCATTATTAACAATCCAGTGTTTTGTTTACCAAAAAATTTAATTATAAAATTAAAAATATTATTTCAAGCACATGCCTCAGAGCTATTAAAATAACATTAAAACTGAGCAGAAATTCAGCACACAGCAAGAGCTGAAGGGTCTACAAATAAAGATGGTACATTTAAAAAAAAAGAATGAGCAAAAGAGAGAGAGAGTGAGAGAGAGAGGTTCAAATGTGTTGCTTCGGTCCATTTAAGACAAGTCCTGTTGGGCAAACCGCACTGCTCTTTCATGCCTGCCTCACATTGCCATGGCAACACACAAACCCCCGCTGGCCTCTGCCAGACTTACTGTCCATGAGTGCAAGCAAGACATGCTGTCTCTCTCTTTCTCTCTCTCGTTCACACACACCTAAACATGCATGAGCGCGCACACACGTTGCGATAGGTGACGCCACACAACAAACACGCTTCACACTGTATGCGCAAACCTAGCGCGTTTCGCCACACAGCGAGTGCGTAAATGGTACGTGCAAAGAGTCATTACCATTCCGCTTGAAAGACGCTTTATTTATTATCAACCGCACACTTATTGCAGAGTGCTAAGCTGCATTCATTCCAGGGAAAGCAGAAACCTTGGAGTCATATGTATCTAACCATGCAGATCTGGCTAATGGCTCTATGCAGAGATAGAATCACAGCTCAAGGGGGCTCATGCAGGCGGGCAGCAGATCACAAGCCCTTCCCTGTGGGCGTAACGGCATTTTCCACGGATGAGCTGAGTTGTCGCTGCGCTTTTCGAGTAGCCAAGAGATAAAACAGACGCAGTGTGACAGTCTACCGCTTTCAGCAGTGAATGAACAAACTGTAAACTCATACGACGCCATCTGATTTTTACCCATCATGCACCTGGGGAGGTTGCTAGGAACGAATTGAACCCGCTGCTAGCGTTGTTCATTTGCACACGCTGTCTGCTGTGTTAGGTAACCTCGCAAACGTGACAAAATTTGCGCAGTGCGGTCACGAGGTCTAAAGGCCAAATCTGAATTTGTTCAGAATCTGTTGTGTTCAGAATACAACAGACGAACCGGATTTGACATATTGTGCTGTGTCAGTACAGCATTACTCAGTCACCCTCAAAAGTGTGGTACACTACAGTACACATCTAGATATTCTCGATTACAGACTTTAGACTATAAAAAGGTAAGAAAGAAATGGTTGTGTTTAGAACCTTTAACCGAATGGTTCTTTAGGGAACCAAAAATGGTTCTAAGGCATCACTGCGTGTATGTATGAATGTAATGACTAAATATGATGTCATTTTTCACACTGTTCTGCTAAGCACAAAAGTACAGTGAGTGTTTCGTAATTTCAGCTCACTGTGTAAAAGTCTTTTACACTTTTACAGGAGAAAAAGGGAATTAGTCAAACTTGGAATGAGAGAAGGCAGAAATGTTCTGCTTACACAGAAAGATTATGCAGAAAGTTGAAAGATGGACTCAGGAACACGTTTAACACAGATGGCTGGGCGTGCGGCTGGCTGCGGTACAGTCTTACTTTCTGCTCTTTGGTTTTTCACACTCATTCATACCGGCACTTTTCTCACCCACACGCAGGTCTTGCGTCCCTTCACCACTGAGCAGATTAAAATGATGTGGGCTCGTTAAATTAACAGTCCCCTGTGCGGTCTAATTAGCATGTAATAGAACACCAAATCCAGTACGGGAGTCTTGTTATTTAAGGATAAAGCTCATCTCTCATTTGAATGCATTTTTCATTAGCCGTGCTAATTAAGTTTCATTACCATTATTAATTAACATGAAAAGTTCCGTCTGATTACGTCTGCATTAGCATAGAGCTGAGTGACGGAGCTCTATGATGTGGAAGAGGAAATCGCTAGCGCATCGCTAGCACTGGTCAGTGTCGCGGCGTGTTGAGTTTTGACATTTATCTCCGGCGATGACTCAGTTTTGTCTCTGAATCGTGTTGTCTGAAGCAGCGGTTACATATTTATATCTGTTGTTTTACATGCTTTTGTCATTTGATTGTTTACTCGTTTTATTAATCCTATACGAGATTAAATTTTGTTCTTTTATTTTCAGTTAATATTTACCTCATAATTAAGGTAAATATTAACCTTATAATACTCACCTTAAAATAGTTGCGGTTTGTTGCCATGGCAACATTTCTAACATTTGTTTAGTGTAATTTTTAAAATGATATTTAGGCCTATATCTTATTTGAAGTATTTGATAGCTGTAGTTTAAGTAAACTATGAAACCTTGCTATAATGCATACCACTGACTGTAACGTATATTTTTGGCAGCATAGTTTATTATTTGGGCTACGGTCATTGGCTGTTGGGGATGATTTTGTAACGCACACCTGGCAACCCTACTGTTGAAACAAATATGCAAATTGCTTACAGCATCCAGCATCTAAGAAATCTATAATAGGCTTCCTGGAATTGATGTGGAGGATTATAAGAAAGTGTCAATCAAAGAAGCTCTGTGTGTGTGGGGGGGGGTTTATTGAGAACGGACCTGACACGCGTGATTATTCACTCTCAATCACACGGCCCGGTGTCTTCACCCATAGCGAGTGGCAATAAAACCCCCCACCAACCTCAGAAGAGGCTCTCGGCTTCCTCCCTCTTAAAAATAAAACTCAGGCTCTCGGTTCTGGCTAAACAGAGCAGGAACATGTCTCTCTGGAAATTGAGGTGAGCTCTCAGCAGCAGAGTTGCTCTGAGTCTGTCATGGATACCCCAAAATCCCATCTCTCGCTAAGACTGATAAGTGAAACCAAATCGATTTTGCATCTCCCAGGACTAAGTGCCCTCCTGGTGGTCATACGCCCCCATCCCAGAATTCCACACTCTGTGGTTTGCTCCAGTTGCCCTTGGAGCAGGACAGGGTGACTAGGCTGTGAATGCTGGGACTGGTTCTGGGCTGTTCATTGGGTACTGATATGTGATGCAGCTGGCAGTGGGTTGAGGAACAGAAACGGAGCTGGTGGTGTCGATTGTCATGGATAACAACAGCCAATCAATAGCCTGCAAAGTATATATGACTGTCTTGTGTTTTCGACATCATGTGACCTGTCCTAAAATTAGCTTCTGCCTAATTTGGTTAATTTTACCAAGTGACATGAACTAGCATCAAAAGTACCGTAGCAACACAATCAAAAACTTGCTGATCAAAAAGCTAAATGTTTATTAAACACTAACATTTTGGTTTTCACCAAACGTCTATTTATTTTACTGCTAGCATTGTTTTCCTGCTGTCCACGATAGCGCACATCAGCGACGCATTTTTGGGTGACGTTTTTGGCTCCCGACCCGCCCGTTTTTTTAGGCCGCTGCAGTTCTGCCTCCACAAAGCTGAAGCGCAAACCAAAAAATGACCATTTGCTTTGTTTCGCTTCCTCAAAAACACACACACACACAGGTGCTGCTGTGTTGTTGTCATGTGGTCCATATGGAGAAGAAAATCCCGCGGCACCCGAACCAAAAATAATCCCAGAGGTGAGCAGGTTCTAATTAAAAACCAGGGGCCAGATGTTTTGCCATCTCAAAAGCCTCCCTTTGGCACCCATAGACTCCTTGTGCTCTCACAGTGGCTCACAGATTTGGATGCTTAATAAAGCAACACAACCTGCTTTAATACTCAGCCAAACTGATGGTGCGATCGCTTTAGTTTTGCTGCTGACAGCGAGACGTGTTTCCGCTCAAATATGAGTTGCTTTTAAATGCAGCGGCTGCTTCATCATTTTCATGCGGGGTGTTTTTGGAGCCTGGCCAGGCATGCGACAAGCCAGACATGCATGTTTTTAGATCCAATGTAGCAATAAACATGGTGATCCAAGGCAGAAATACAGTCATTTTTTATAAACACATCTCTTTCTCTTCTGTATGTATATTGTATACAATTTGGGGTGTATTCGACGAGAGCAGATGGACAGACTGACAGATGTTTGACCTCTTACAGTAAACCCCAACTGGAAAATCTATGTTCTAGATTTCGTCCCATAAACAGTGGCATGAATTAATAAACAGATCTGGAATTGTAACTGTCTCTAGGATTCGTGTTGGTACGGCTGTGTGTCAGCTCCCCGGGGATTGTGGGATACACAGGGTGAGCTGTCAGTAGCTGGAGGACTATCACAGTAACATCGCTGATGAGACGCTTTCATTCCGTACGGCTGCTTGTCGGCACTGATGAGCTTCACTGATGACTTACTCTTGATTGGGTTCTGAGAGAGCGAGTCGAGAGACCTTGGGGAGAACCTGAGGGCTAAGCGTGGAGAATTAGAGATTGAGCTGTTTAGATGCCGAACTGGGAGTCCCTGTCTTAATCAGACCAGTGCATTGTGTTAAAAAGCCCCAGCACTGACTCTCTATCACAACTGACAGCAGTGCGGCTGAAGTCTCGTATGTGGTGCTGTGACAAATGATCAGTGCAGCTGGTCTAAATGGACTCTGCCGTCTCCCACAGGACCAGCAGGGGCATGGACGGTACGGTAATGTACAGTACCGTACAGTACGATACAGTAATCTACCCACACATTACTGTACTGTACGAACCGTGTGAGATCGGCATTGCACGTGAAAAATGAGTTGTTGTTTTTCCCGAGCACAAAACAACATCACCTTCACCTGGATTAATTCCACACTGGATGTTCTCAGTTTATCAGGAATTTTTTTAGTCACACTATTTGGCCTTGAAATCCACCAATGCAAACTGCCTTTGAACTCACAACACTCACACACACATTTGCCGCCCACAAGAATGGACTTCTCTGACTCATACCCGCTAATTATCAGAGTACAGTCAGATAAACGCATGTATGAAGAGACAGACAGATATGCAGATAGATAGAGAGACAGACAGGAAGATGGACACAGACAGACAGACAGGTCGATAAACAGATAGACACAGGCAGAAAGACAGACATACAGACAGATTTACAGACAAGAATATAGACACAGACAGACAGGAAGATAGACAAAGACAGACAGACAGACACAAGCAGACAGACAGGAAGATAAACAAAGACATACAGACAGATAGACAAGAATATAGACACAGACAGACAGGAATATAGACACAGACAGACAGGAAGACAGACACAGACAGACACACAGACAAATTCCTGCGCTCATTATCAGACAATTTACATTCAGCATGTGTATAAATAGAAATGCAGAACGACTGCTCTGTGGTCTCTAACTGACCCCTGCAACACAACGTTCACATCATATTCCTGACATCGCATCTCATCCCTTCTGTTTATGAAACTCCATCGACCGCACTGTACAAAATAATTAAGTCCATACATCAGCAAATAATTGCTCCACTGTTTATCCTCATTTTGAGGCATTCCGAGAAAAGGAGTTTATCCTTTGATAATTAGCCTCTCTCTTCGAACGGCACAAATACGAAAGAAACAAAGGTGTCGGTTATGTGTGAAGATTTCATTCCAAGCTTTAATATCAACAGGACACCCGCGAGCTACGAAACAGTCGAAGCTACAGCTAATTAAGACAGGAATTGGCTGCCGAGGCACATTGTTTTTCTACATTACACAAAGATTTATTTATAAGACCAAGGACCAAATTCAGAGTCGCCGGCCAAAACTGACTTGGTTCAAGACACATACAAAGTGACTCATTATTGTTACAAAGTGGCAGTAACCTTTGAACACAGTCCCTCAGATAATAAAAGACAGACGGGTTGCCGGGCTCAGAGCGATCAACATCTCTGCATTTAGATCCATTCAGGTTGCTCTGCGGCTAACGTTAGCGAGACTTTTGACGGTGTCTCTGAGGATCAGCTAAATAGCACGGCGGAAGATCATATTTTACGAAAAACTTCTCTGAGAAAACGTTGCATCTCATTATAATTAATTATAATTGCAAGAACAATAACAAAGCAACGACATCAATTACAAACAGCTCTAGCACGTAATTATATTACATGTATGTTTGTAATTATATATGTATATTATTAAACAATAACATGAAGATTAAAATGTCAAGTGTAATCGTGTATCGCAAACACTCTTGTCACACACATACTGTATGACAATAAACAGAATACTTGTAGCGTTTCCTGCCTCTTGGATATTTACTATATATTTATACCTACCCACATACACCATCCAATCCCACACGCGTGATGTATGCATATTGTATTTGTGAATTGAGTTGTGGGCCTATTTGTGATATTGTATTGCATATCAGGTTGGTTTGTATATTGCATATTGTATCGTAGCTTAGTTTGTCATTCTGTGCATGCATATATTGTATGTGTACGCACTTTGTATTGGGTTTAGTGTGGCATTACAAGTTTTCGATAACAAAATGCATACTGTGTACCCAGAGCCAAATCCCTGCACCTTACCAGGCCAATAAACGCGGATTCTAATATAATGCATCAATTCGCGCAGCCCAAATGCAAAAGGCCTCATAAAAGATATGTTTATCATTCCGAACGGTGTCGGTTCGGAAAACCTTCGCATTTAAAAACAGACAGACTAATCTCCGCGTTCTTTATAAAAGACCGGCCGCGGCGTCACGCGCCGGCAGTCTGCCCACTCCATCACAGAGGTGGGAGATGTGCTTTCCGGCCCATCTCAAATGGAAATCAACAGAAGCGGTGTATTAGACGGCGCTTTAATGCTACAGCACGTCTTCCCATAACCACAAACGTGAAAGACAAGAATATCGTCTCGTACCGTGGCCCCGGTGCGCAGGTGCGGCACTCCACTGAAGCGGGGCCGAAGCACTAAACACTGGAGTACCCACTCACGCTGCTCCCTCTACATCCTCATCTAATTTCCCTCATTTTTGTTTTTCTCTTTTTTGTCTCTGAATCTGGTTTTCAGGTTTGTGCGCTCGCGTGGGCACCGCATTAATCACACACCGCGCGACGCGCACGGTCCATTGGGAACGAAGAGGTAATGAATACTTTCAGCTTGCTTAAAAATGAATCAGCGTTATATTAAAAGAGGCTAGCAGCACATCCATTTTTATCTGTTCTAACGCCGCTTGCTACAACCGATCTAACAGTGCGCAAATGCGCGGGACTTTGTAGAGTAAGTTGATAAATTACACTTAAGACCCGCGTCTATTGGATTAGCATATATTAAGGACGCGGCGCACTTTTGACGCACGGAAGCGCTCGGGCACTTACAACACGCACGGGCGAGGGGGGAAGCGTCGGACCCTCCCCGCACTACATTATCTGTCATTAATGAAGTGTACTCAGGCACACGAGGCGCACTCACACTCGCTCAGGTCAAAATCATTCCGAGACGCTGTCTAGCGAGAGAGTTCACAGTACATTAGCGGCAGCAATACCGAGACCTTTCCTGATAGCGTCATTACCTCGCACAGATACCATCGAATTTAACTACCAAAACACAATTCGAGAGATTGGCCGAACGGACTGGAATTAATTCGCGTTGTCATCCGCCATGAATTGCATTATGGGAAAGAGACAATGTGATGCCATCCAGCTAACAATTGCACGTCGTAAGAACGTTTCCATAAGGTTTTCATTAAGTAACAGAAACGCAGTTTCTTGACTGTAACTAATGTATCTCTTAGAAAACTACTAACCAAATAAATTGTGTGTTTAATGGAAAACGCAAAGTATGATGTATTAAGGCAGACATCATGACCATTTATATTTTCAATGACACAATTTGCTATGTGTCAAAATGTTTCCATCTGGAATGTCCCAGCTAACAGGGAATGTTCTCAGAACGTTGGCTAACGTTCTTCAAAAGTTATCTCAACGTTTTCTCAAAGCTGTCAAAAACATTCTCGCAAAACATTGGTAGAACGTTTTCAAGTGTTATCATAACTATCACTATAACTATAACGTTATTCTTAGGTTGTTAGTGGAATGTTTTTAAAACATTTGAACAATGCTCTTATAACCAAGCACTCGATTAATACAATATCTAAAAAACTGGACATTGTGAACATTCTTAAAACATTTAAACTTAACACAAACCATTAAGGAAACATTCTTACAACTTAAAGTTGTGAACTGGGGTCGCCATATTTGCACACGCTATCTAATACAATCTCCCAGTACCAGCAGTCGCACAGATATCTTCTCACGATCAATAAGCATCTTCTCCAGCACACAAACACACTCTTCACACTCTTTTGATATTTCTAATAACTGATAGAAGTTAATGAAATGGTCTGTGCTGGAGGCCTGACGCTCAGAGCAGAGCTGAAACTGTCCGAGTTTTATCAGCCTAATGTTCCGGCATGATGCCCATTCCAGTCACAGAAGCAGTGACTCATGGGAAACAGGGGGATGGCCCCTCACCAGCCTCTGCATTTTGTCTCAGCAGAATGCTTTTGATTATCCTAGGATACACTTAAACAAGGAAACACAATACATACAAATGATATATAATCACCCGACCGACGCACAGGACCGTTAATCGATCAAGACCGTTGACCCGCCTGCTGATTGCCACTCGCTCTCTCTGGACTCGAATGTGTGCGGTCAGCAAAAACACAGGAGCACCGCGAGTCGGGATATGAGCTAACGTAGCTCAATGTAAAGCTGCAAAGAGGGATTGTGGGAGAACACATCCGCCCGTGCAATTTCGTGAGATTTTACCTGTTTACCTGTTGTCTCATCTGACATCAGTCCACGACTGTTCGTGTCATTGCTCTTCACTGACAGAGCAGGAATACAGACCTCCAGCTTCACCGAGCATAGCCCCCCCCGCCGCTCTGCAAATAATAATAAATAATTCACATTTATACTTTTAGCAGAAGTGTAATTCATCAACATGAGCTATTCCTCTCAAAGCAGGGTAGGCGTTTTCTTCAGAAACATTTTTTGTTATGCTGGTTGAAAGTCTCTTCACATCAAGATACCAATCACTAAATCTAAATGTGGTCTAAATGTATTTTCGTACAAGTATATATTTTTTGATAAAGGTACAGGACCATAAAGTGTTAGTAGAACATTTTAAAAACATTACAGAGGTAAACATTTTTTTAAATAACGTTCTTATAACCAAATAATAATGTTAATACAATGTCGGAAAAAAATTGATGTTTTAAACATTCCTAGAACATTCCATACCTCAAACACCAGCACTGACCTCCAACTTCCCAAAGTTTGGAGTAAACCTATTTTTCTTCCTGAATTGTCCTTTTGCAAGGTTGCGCGGGTCAGGAAAAGCCCGTCTGGACCAGTGACGGCACCAACGATGTGACCCAAACGTTATGCAGAAACAAACCAGCGCTCCACACAAGCACCTCCGGATTATCCTCAGTAATGTTGCAAGATTTCCGGAACATGAGGAAAAATGAATTTCCGACTCAATCCATCACACTTGGCAGTTTTGTGAGATGGTGGTCCAGAGAGGAAAATGAATTAGATTTGCAATGTGGCCTGACGCAGTGGAATGAACAGCAGGACACGCGCTCTGTATCTCCTGTCAATATTCATGATCTCTGGATTGCGAGCCACGGGCTGGCGAGATGAGAGCTGAGATGATTGTGTGCGTGTCGGTTAACAATGCCATGCTCCCAGCTAACAATTTAAGGTTGTCAGAACGCTCTGCTAATGTTTCCATTAATGGCAAAAACATTAAACGTGTTGTTTTAAATAATCTAGGACACTTTAAGAATAACTTTTTGATATATGATATATAACATATTTATATGTTCTACTTACATTACTGCAAGAACGTTCTTGATAACTTCAAGAGAATTTTTAGAGAATGTTAGCCAACGTTCTGAGAATGCTTCAATTCATAATTTGTTGACTCAAAATGTCATTTTGAATGTTCTGGGAACATTTAAAATCATCCATTTTTTAAATGTTGTATTATCATCATTGCTTGGTCGTAAGAACGTTAAGCAAATTTTATTCTGTAGGGTTTTTTTTAAAACGTTCCACTGACAACTTACATACTGTATACAATAACATATTTGATATATACTCTATATAATGTCAAAAAAATCTAGTATCGTTACTGCAAGAATGTATTTGATAACGTATTCGAGGGAACTTTCAGAGAACCATTAGCCAACATTCTGAGAACGTTCCCTGTGAGCTGGAGAGATGACTGTCAGTTAATAATGCCAGCCTCTTTTTGGCGTGCCAGAACAACAGAAGTTCAAATAAATGTTAAAATCTTTACATAGAAGTGAATGGCCCCATTAAAAGAGGGGAGAGGCTTTTAAATGATCCAGCTTGGTACATAGGGCTGTAAAACATGTCATGGCCCATTCCATTGCATTACCAAATCAAATTAATGTGTTTTAAAATGTGTGCCGGAGGAACACATTAGATGTTGACATATGAACTGGCAAACAATGTTTTATTTATGTTCGTCAAACGAAAGCTGGGTAATTAATCTAAAGAGCCTGATTATCTGTTTGTGTTTACTCTGAGTGTGCATCTCCGTGGGGTGAGCCAATGCCATTGTGTGGGAGTGTTAAAAACGATGCAGAGCGTCAAAAAACAACGTTTCAGAGGTGCTTGACGCATGTGCTGCATTAGTTTGAAGAAGAGATTTGCATTCGGGAGATGAAAAACGAGGTTTTTAGGAGCATTTAAGATGCCCGTAACGTCTTTATAGGTCAGCGGAAGCCGTTCCGATGTTAACTTAAAAAACGGCGCTTATTATTTTAAGGTCGCGTGCGTGTGTTTTGTTCGCAGTACCTGCGGCCTGACTTCTGACATGCAACACAAATAATAGAGATCTGGTACACTGACGTTACAGCAGAGCTCTGAGAGATGAGGTTGCAGCAGGGTGTGTGTGTGTGTGTGTGTGTGTTTATGCAGGTGTTTGTGAAGAGCAGTCTGTGTGGGTGGGCTGAACTATGTGTGAGCACTTGTTAAAAGATGTCTGTGGCTTACACTGTATTAAGTCAGTGAATGTGTGTGTGTGTATTATATATTCTGTGTGTTTTCCAAAGGGCTGGTGTGTAAGTATGAGACAGAGTTTGCGACAAAGCTGTGTGTGTGTGTGTGTAAATTCA